>JASKGN010027632.1:0-70061 GCA_030556245.1 Falagria sp. GC000072 | reverse complement strand
TTATAAAAATCAACACGGTAATAACAAAATTTATATAAACATCTTGTAATTTTAATTATTTATACACTCAGAAGTTTAAACTATCTGTTAGATTCAGAATTCAAACTAGAAATTGCAAGTTATTAACGCGAAGAATGAATACGTAGCACATGTTCAATTGCCGATCGCGAACTGCGAATATGCTTTACTGTGCAGTCGCGAGGTGCAAAATTAAACTATTGTATACTTTTAATTGAAAAATTAATAAATAACTGAATAAAACACATAACATTGGATTTATCTTTATTTAATGCAAATTACGCAATAATAACATTATAATATTTCTTACATATGTATGTTTGTCATCTTTTTCCCTTTTAATTTTATAATTAATTAAATCTTATACTATATAATAAACGAATTAATTATAACAATAACCTGGTTAATAATAGAAGTATGCATATACGTAATCAATATAAGTAATTTTTAGTTTATGTTTACATTCATTGGTCCAAAACGATTTTTGAAAACGTTTTTACTCTTTACTTTTAAATATAATTTCTTACGTTCTTACAAATGTAAATGATGTATACGTAAGCACGTGTACATTATCATAGTACAATCAAAAATGAATTCAAAATTTCATGTCAACCCATTGCACACGTGTAATTAATTCAATTTACATTAACATTTTAGCTTCACATCACATGTATATAAAGTTAAGCCTCGCTTTTATCTCTTCTTTAATTTTGTTATGTAATTCAACCAAATTTTAATTAACAAGAAACACTTTTGTTGTAAATTGATGAATGCTATATTGTAGTTATTTATTCATTCTTCTACTTATTACTCATTCATATTTAGTAAAATTCTTACACTCCTTTTGTCAAATAGACGAGATCGATGCTGTATTTTGTAATAAAGTAAAACCAAATAAATTTGGATTTACATAAAATAAATAAATAACATCAGTACTTGTGATTGTGCATGGTTTTAAGTCTGTTGCTTTTGTTCATACTATACAAGGTTAATTAATTCAAAATATTATACAGTCCATAAAATTAAAGAATTAAAAGTTTTGTTTGTGAAGAAATGATCTTTACACCTTTCACACATTGAGATATTTCATTGGTGGCAACACACAATTATTGTGTCTTCCTTTATATTATTTGATTATTCAATTTATTTAATTTACTTTGCATGCATTATGTATCAAACATTTGTTTTTGTTAAAAATTTTCTTTTAATTATAATCGATCGCATATAATCGTTTTAAGTTTTTTCATGGATTTGTTTTTTATCGCTTAAATTATATTTGTTTTGTTGCATATTATATATAAATATTTAACTAACTTTATCTCAAATTGTTGTTTTCATTGGTTTTATATCATCTTCATTATCTAATTGATGTTTATAACTGAATGATTTTCTTTCTTGAAGATTTCGAGGAATTCATGATTCTTATATTGATAGTTGTTAAGAATATTATTGTTTTGGTATCATATTATGTTATTGTTATTATTCGTGTGTTGATTTGAACCAAATTATTCTAGAAACAAATTGCAAATCTTTTATGTCCTAATTAGAAGTTCTGAAGTTGAGTTTTCAAATACTGGAAATTGAGTTATGGATATTCTCAGCAGTGATATTTATAAATTGAATACATTCAGAATCATTTGTTACTAGTAATAAGTATGTATTACTTATTTTGTTATATAATAACAATAATGAACTAAATAAAATTAAGAATTATAACAGCCCAGACTATTGGACATGCATCCTATCACGTCTCAAAAAGTTGATTTAATTTATATTATTTGTTCACAATATTTTTTTACACTAGTTCATGTATACATATATAAATTATGTATCTATTTATTTATATAATGTATGTATATATTATTCATAGTTACAAGATAGTATATAATATTATTTCATATAGAATTTATGTATATAGTCGGAAAATTCGATATGTATTTATTTACAATTAGCGTTTTACAATAAACTATATTTACTTATATAAAGATACTAACCTTACGAATATATGTTTCTTTTCGTATATAAATGTAAATATTGCCAATTGGATAAAAACTATAGAACAATTCAATTACAAGTTTAATATCGTAAGTTTCGTGAAATGTAATTGAACTCTTCTCTAGGATTTATCTAAATTGGTATAAATCAAGCTAAACAACAATTCTTTACGTCTCTATCCTTCGTTTTCTTTAATTTTGATGATGACACAAAACATGAGAGCTTGCAAAATCCAGCTTAAAGTGTATGCTGCAATTTATTTAGTAGTAGTGTATCAGGGTGTACTTTATTTTGCCCTTTGAAAATGTAATCAAGGCAATTTTTTACTCACTCGGTGACTACAATTTTTTAAAGTAACATAATATTCATTAATGTAATATATAAGAATATAAAAGCTAATGACATTGGTCGACACTCATAATTTAGCATTGATAAGAGAATTTGGAATTTGAGCACTTGCATTCAATAATACTTTTAAGAAATATAATAATATATAAACAATTATTTTGAATAAAACCATTCTGCAAAGATTTCTTTTAAACTTTTAATTATTGTAAAATAATATAAATTGTGCGGATTCTCATATCAATGTCATTAAAACAAAATTATTTTGTCGACTAGTGAAATTACATTAAAAGAGTGTCTTATGAATGAATTATTCTTACATTAATACATTTTGTTATTTATATTATTGTTTTGGTATCATATTCATGAGTATTATGCATGTGCTAAATGTAAAAAATTAAAAGAATCCAAAAATGAATTTTTATATACATTCAACAACACATTTGGAACTAATAATTTTATGTAGTGTCTATTCGAAAACTTCCCTACATATCTAATATATTAATTCATGTAATATCATTATCCAAATCAATAGAATACTTTTATATTGGACAAAAGAATTAATATAATGGAAATAACAAATTTAAATTTATTTATTTATGATATTAAATATAGAAAACGCGAATAGATTTTAATTCAATCTTAATAAATAGTTAAAAATTAAAATTTGATTTCTTTTGTATCAACAATAGCTGCATTCGTTATTTTATTACAGCCTTTAATATCAATTTATTACTGACTTTCTTTATTAATTTTCCGTAATAAGCTCGTTATTACTGAATTTTTAATAACATTGTTTTGTTACGTTAATAATTTTCTGTAATACTGAAACTCGTTAATAATTGTCTGATTGGTCGTAAAAAAATGTCAGTTGCCTATTCAAACGATTAAAGCAAGTCAGTTTCAGTAATAAATCGGATTATTAAAGACAGTAATAAATAAACGAATGCAGCTAATATATTTGCACCATAATGTAAAAAACTGCTTCTTTACATTTTATATAGCAATTGCGACATATACGAGTGATTAAATGTGAATAAATCTAAAGTTGTAGATATTTATTATGAAATAATGAATATTCGGCATTTGTTTTGTTATATTGATGTTCGTAATAATTGCATTGAAAATTGTATTGCACTTACATTAATTAATTAATTGTTTTGGTAACTTTAAATTAGAAATTTGATCATAATAAATATAAATTTTCATTAAATTTATTGTTATAAGGAAAGGGGTTTATTGTTAATGACCAAGATCTTTTTGCGAAAAGCATTATATTTACTAAATTCATCGAAAGTGTTAAAAAGAGTAACGTCTTTTAGATAACATTGTTATAAGTAGGTGATTTAATTTAAATATCAAATATGTAATGATTACAGGGAGAGAGAAAGAGTCTCGACATGATCGCGTGTTTCTAGGAAAATGAACGTTCTGTTTGGTCCCCGCGACAAAATACAGATACGCGCTCCAAATAAATGAATACCTAATTTATTTGTAGGTAAATAATTTAATCGTAGCATTATACTAATTAAAAATCGAAAAGTAGTTGGGAAAACAAAACGTTGTAAGAATTTATCAATAGTTATTGTTATCATTAGAATAAGAATAATGGCATGACTTGTTTTCATTACTTAGTAAATATTAATTTATCAAAAAGGAAATCAAAATAAATCAATACCGAGAGAAACATATATGTATACCTTTATGTAACTTACTCGTACTTATATAATATAATATTATATAGAATATTATAATAGAATTTGTTACTTTTTACTTTAACTTGTTGTCGTTTTGGAATTAGTTGAATTTGATATTTAGTCTACTAGTTTTTAGTTTAGTATAATTTCATCACACAAATAAAACGGAACAAAGTGCACGTTAGTTACATGGCAAGCAAGTAATATGTTATTATTGTATTAATTAGTTAATATGAATCGAAAAGAATCTCATTGATATCGTATCTCTCTAGTTACTCTAATTAACAATCCAAGACAATACAACTTTATGTGTAATTACTGTTTTATGCTTACATTAAGTAAGTTTGATATTTTTACCTTTTCGTTAATCACTTACATAGTTACGCGTAGTAATCTCTAATGGCAGTACGTTTCCTCTTCAATTACTTGTGATTTCGGTTGAACTAGCGTCGATTGAATGGTGGTGACTTTATTACCAGCACAACGTGATCGTGCCACAGAAAGAATCGAATATTATTCGCCACTTATTATTAATTGCCTCGACGCCAAATTGCCAGTTCAAAAAAGCCTTTTTTGCTAAAACGACTCTTCTTGTGTCTGTCTACGTAATATATTCGGTTTCTCTATGATAATCACTTGAGTGTTAAATATATAACGAAACTGTTGCTGAGGGGTGGTAACTCTTTCGCAATGGCTTTTTTTAATTGCGTTATTTAGTTTATAAAATAAGTGGCCTTTACAATTTATTTACAAGCTTTTGCATAAACCTATATTTAATTTCAGTCATAATTATCGCTTGCTTCCGGTTCCGCTTTCATTCTTAATTTAATTTTATAAAAAGCAGTTTAATTTTTGTATTTTTGCTTGATTGATAAAAATAAATTGTTTAATTTTAAGTAAGTTAAATTTTAAAAGACAACCCTGTCTTAACATTACTTTTTCATTTCAACTCAACAGTAGTTATTCAACAGTTAATATAAAATCGTCGATACATTTTAACAAATCAATAAACCTCAAGGGAATATTAAAAACCTCTTAACAATATGAATTCTAATAGTAATAATAATTAATATAAATACAATAATATAATTGTAGGTAGTGAAATGTAATTATGAATTAGTCAATAAAATGAATCAATGTCGATAGTTAAGTATATCAAAAGATGCTTATGTGAGACGCGAAATGAAATGTGGTGAGTACTTTATACATTGGATTTTATAGGGCATATTGCGTCGGGTCGGCGGCAATGGTAGCAGCGGGATGGTGTTATAGTGTTGGTGGCGGTATTGAGATCGATACGCCGAGAACAACGCGTGGGCGGCAGCGGCAACACGGATGGAAAAGTGGCGCGGCGCGCTCATAACGTTTCGTGCGTCGACGTTTCGTTTCGTTACGTCTCGTTTTCCGGAATATTGCGGCCGTTCGACCGGTAAGGGTAAAACTGTAAGGGTAAGAGCGACGCAGCGCATGTTACATCGAAGTCGAAGAGCCTCAAGCTCAATTTTACTTGCTATGGCGAAGGAATTTAAAAAAAGGAAACACAACATGTTTTGGGATATTCCTCGATGATACGTTACTGTTACTGTGTCCTGGGATAGGGCTGATCTGATATTGCCTATGGTAATTTTATGAAAGGAAATACTTTATAAAACAGAATAAATCGATTCTGATAAGATTATTGAAAGTAGTAAACTGCTACTTAGGAGATGTAAATTCTTTTTTGATATCTAGCAATCAAAAATGCATTAATAATTTTTTCGGTTAGAGTCGGTAAAGTTCGGTGAAGGTCAGGTTTTACTCGTTTTTGTCGGTTAGATTCGCTAAAGTTCGGTTAAGTGAGGTGTTAGGTACTTAGGAAGCAATTCATGAGTGTTATAATGAAATCGAAGTAATCTAGTTTAGTGAGTATAAATGATATGCAAGTTTGAGGATGTAACGTTAGCGACAAGTACGCATGAATGTATATTATATGAATGCATATCGCGATAGTAAGTTCTCAATTGCAGCATGTTACTCACTCTAGGAACCTGAAGCCATCTAAGGCAATGATTCATGATGCATAATGAAGACGTCATGTCGTGCCAGTGCTTCACTCTGATGCTCATGCTTTTGAGTACATTGCGAATTTGTTCGTACTCCAACCGCATTAAACATAACGCACATACGAGTAAGTATTTAGAGAATGATTTATTGTTAGATGGTGACTGGGATTCGTAAAAGTTCATAACTCAAACACGCGTTAAGAAAATTGTAAATAATTCAAAATCATACGAGTTTCAAATTGATATCAATCAAGCTATTTAAGCAACGACGTCAGTTTTCTAAATACGTCTTGAACTTTAAATCGGCAAAGCTAACATTTGGAAAATAATGGTTTATGCATATCAGCCATAGCAACAGTTTGACGACGGCTTAAAATTCCTTGCGAATTTGCATAAAGTTAGTTAGTTATCATAGTTCCTTAGTTTCTATTTCTATCCCCTGCTATTTATCTCCTAATTTCACTTTGTTCACTTATATACAAGTTAAATGGTAACTAACAACTGTACTTATCATATGGATGTCCACGCCCGCTATCAGTACTCACAATTGCAAGAAGCATCATCATCATCATCACCACTGATTCATTGAACCGCATTAAAACTTGGGTTGTTTCAATGTGGTAGTGTAACACTGGCCAGTCGATGGATCATGTATGACTTGCGAATTCATCTTGAGCTGTTCCTGTACCCCGTTGCCGCTATTTGTGTTGTTTCCCCCGGCGCCTCCACCTGCATCTGTTGCAGATTGCGTTGTAGTCTTACTACCATCGGCCATTTGGACGCCATTGGTGTTAAATGGCGCAGTCATACCCACTGATAATGCACCTACAAAATAAATTGCATTTTATTTCGTATTTGGATTCAAATTAATTTTTCTTAAGAAAAATCAGAGTCGGACTTAAATGTTGCTCCTTTAAATTCACTTTTAAGACAGGCTCTGATAATTTATAGATATAAGATGAACAATTAAAGACGTGCAATCTCTAATATTCTCTAGAAAAAATAACGTGCACTATTTTCTTTACTCATAGCACGGATAATGGACTAAATTGAATGTTCATAAGATAAGGGAAGAATCAGTCAGATATTATTCTATTCATTCAGTAAACATTAAAACACAAGTAAAAAACAAAATGGAAATTAAGTTCTTCTTTCAGAGATAGTTTTCACAAGTTCTAAAATATCTAACAAATTCTAATTGAAATAATAATGAAAGGAGACATCAACATTTAATGCATTTAATAAGAACATTTCAAAATGTATGCAATCACACAACATTTAACCATTATCACAAAACATTCCATTCACAACTGAAAGAAAACAGAAGAGAAACTTATTTGTTGGAAACTTAGAGTTTAGAATAATTCAACATTGAAATTGAAATGAAAGTAGAACCTAAATAACATTAAGAAGTACAATCAGTACAAAATGCATAAGGAATTAGAGTAGATATATTATTGTATAAGTACCACATTAATTTGAGTTAAATATTTTGAATAGTAAAACAGATCCTTCAATTTAACTGTGGCGGATTTTGCGCTCCGTTGGAATTGATATGACCTTCATCTGCAAATTGTGAGAATGCACTAGAATGTATTCGAAAAATTATACAATTTACATGTAATATTATATTATATTTTCTTATTATATCTAATTAAATTATTTTCCATTCAAAAGAAACTCTATTTATGAAATATGTATTTCTGTTCAAATCATGTATTATAAAATATTGTAGCATATTGTATATAATAAAAAAGCTGAATAATTTCTACAAACTATAAACTCGAAATTTAAATTTAAAAGTAAAATACAAGTAATCGTTTTATAAATATATATAGACTTAGATTAATTAAGCATAAACTTATAAATTAATGCAACATTCATTTATTATTTAAACTTTACGAAAGTTAGTTTAGTAAGTAAGTTAGTTTGTTATGAGTTCCTCCATTGTAATTCTAATTATAATTCTTGTTCTTTTATTACTTTCCATTTATCTTTTTATGAAACTGATATAAAGCATCTGCTATTAAACTAAAACAAAGTTTCACAAAATGTTAATTATATTTTAAGTCGACGACTCCGTTCTTCTGCTCCACACCAAATTACGTGTATTTTTTTACGATTGTGTTGCTAGTAAAAACGTGTCATTCGACTGGAATCGATAACAATCTATTTCCTTTATTCGGCCCTTGTGTTATACCTTCTCTTACCTTTTTCCATCTTGGAATCTATCCATCCCTTTATTTCGTTTTCTTTTATCTTTTGAGCTTTCAAGGAGATGAATGAACTTTCAACTGTTCTAAACCCATTTATACTTTCCATATAATTCCATTATTCAATTGTTATTTTTACTTTATGTTAATACGAAAAAATTTAAATGGTACTTAAATAAAACTCTGGATTTAAGTGTAATTTGTTAAAACAGTAGTTTCCCAATGTAAAATTTTATGAGTAATTAATGAAAAACTTGCTAGCGATAAGAAATTACAAGCAGAAAACTTTACCCTCATCGTCAAAAAGCTCATAGGGGATATGTAATCTCATTTCTAAATATAGCAAATCAATATATGCATCTATCCCAAAACCAAAATTCCAATAAGTTCAGAGTTGGTTCATAGAATATATTTCTACCCCGTCTTCTAACAGCAAATTCAGAAAGTCCTAAACCCGAGACTGAATAAGTTAATCCTTTTCTGTACAGTTACGAAACTTTCTAATCGTTGCACAGCTCTTTAACATGCAAATAGCATGTGGTCAGATTGAGATTTTTATTGAACCAATGCAATTTCAAACTTTGAGTAGTCTTTCACTCAATTTGGCCAAATGGAAATTTGTCCTATGCCAACCAAACGAATTCATTTGCAGCTGATTTTAGTTTTCCCAACCCCCTTGAAGTTAACTTTATAAAATTCGCCATTCCTCACGGGTAAATACGTAAAAAATAAAAAACCAAAATGGTTGCATTCGAGAAACCAAACAATTAGTGATTGAACATGTGGGACTCACTTGAATCCAACGTGTTTGCGAACACAGCAGCGGAGACGATCAATCACTGGATCACTTGAATAAACGGCATCAAACGATGTTCGTTCTCCAGCTTCGGCACAAGGATAAACGAAAAGGAAACCGATAAACAATTGACTGTCTATCGACTACGACGGGCCACATGTTTGGTTCAGTGACAATCTACTAGAGACGACAATAGCGCTGGTCTGTTTACACTATTTTTATTGGTAAACATGGAATCTACAAAGATGTTTGTCGTTTTATCAATATTTCCATGCGTTCGACATTTTTCGCGTTCGTTGCTTTGCATTATAAACGAATTCAAATATTTGAATTTTATTTTATGTTTTAGCATCTCATGGGGTAGTAAATCGAGCTATTTATAAATCTTCTAAATTTACTGTAGTTTGGATGTTACGACCACCTTCTTATTTCTCTTAGCTCCTTCTTGATATTTATTATATTCTAGTGAAAAATCACAGCCAATTAAGTACATTGCTGGCATGCACGAAAGAATTCGGTTTTTTCTTATTAAGTGCCCGAACGAGCAAGCGCGGGTGGACGTTTACGAAAAGGTCGCTTCGATTTAGTCCTAATGTTTCATGGCAACGATATTTAGGGAGTAATTGCATACATCTATTTTCTTAATGCATCCCGTGTGTTTTTAAGAATTCATTGCGAGTTACCCGTATTTGATATGCTCCAAATCGTTTGGAAGTCTGAGATACTTATTTAGTTACTGTACGCAGTACCGTAACTAGACCTTGAATTGCCCTGTGGTATATAGTAAATTTGGGCCGCTAAAAATATGCCCCCAAAAAATATGCACCCTCAGGTCTGGGCCCTGTGCGATTGCACATGTTGCACCTGCCAAATTACGGCACTGACTGTACGTACTAAACATCAACAGAAAACATAGGTAAACTTTTGATGATTTTTGGTTTAATTACAATGGAAATTTTAGAAAATAAAAATTGAGCTGAATAAATATTTATGATGCAATCCCCTTTAGTTAAACATGAAAGAAAATTCAATTGAAATTTTAAATACTCAAAATATACAGTTATAAAAACAAGCCGAAAAAAAAGTAGAAAGATAAACACGTAGTATAATTACATTTATTCCCCGCCTGAAAGCTTGTAAGCATCCTTCATAAATTTTATCAAATATTGATCAGACTAACTTCATTTTTCAATTGATCACTTTTTGCAGGTTTCTTCTGCTCGTGGAGCTGTTGCTGTTGTAGTTAGTTAGATAACTCGTGTGCTAGCACCGCTTACATTGAAGAGTGTTCAGAACGAACCACAAACGCCGAATCAAGTAACGGGACGGCTCAGAACCGCAAACGCAAAGTGGCGTTTAATCAATAAAAGCCGAGCGCGATAAGGGCGAGAAAAATTTATATAATGTATATACATGTTAACAAGGATACACTGACTTTATTGTGTCGCCTACGTACTATACACGTCAGAAAAATCCTCTACATTCAAGTGAAAAAACAACAAAGCATAATGGGGCAAATGCTTAGTCTTAGCTTAGTTAAATAGACCGGTTTAAATCAGCAAACGTTTTAATTGCCTTCAATTATATAAACTTTCATTTTTGACAGCGTGGAACTTAAGGGTTTTTGGGATGAAAGGAACTTAGGGATAAAAGGGTAGTAGGAATATACAAAGTATCCAATTTGACTACTGCACTTTAGCAATAAAATTTTTAGTGCAAAAATGACCATGACACACAAAGCCAAAATTAAAAAAGCCAATTTTGAATATGTTCATTCTTCAATGAAAACATTCGTTTTATCCAAAGGGATTATATTACCTTTGAGGAACTCATAAACATAACTTGCGCCCATAAAACGGCACGAAAGAAATTCTATATCCGCAAAGTAGAGCAAAGTAATGTGAGATCTTTTGTACCCTGGTCTAGAAATTTTCATTTTTGTAGAAAGTAGGAACCCCATAGAATTTAATAAATCCAGCTATTGTATAAGTTGTCCATGGTAACTACTAACTACCAATGAACCATCCCACCCCAAAACCCGTCGCCATATTGGAATAATAGGAATAGTTTACTTAAATAATCACAACTCACCAATCTTTTGGGCGCCAGACATCATCTCTTTAGGATGATTAGCTTTAATGGCATTCATCCGACGATTCTGCGCCATTTGGCCACTCATAGGTCCACCAGGTTGTCCACCACCTGGACAAGCACCAGGTCCTTGTCCAGGTTGTCCTGGTATTCTAGGTCCTCTGGGTTGTTCAACCGGCAGTACTCGTCGTCTTTTCTTAGGCAGTTTTGCTCGTGCCTTAAAAACAAAGCAAAACAAAAACAACGAATTAATTTACAATTTACAAAGAAAATGCAGAAAAATGATCGGAAATACCTGGGTGTGACTATAATACATAGCAAAGTTCGATACGATGACGGGAACTGGAAGGGCAATAGTAAGTACACCGGCCAAAGCACATAAAGCACCAACGAACATTCCGATGTAAGTTTTGGGCACCATATCGCCATAACCAACAGTGGTCATCGTCACCAACGCCCACCAGAGTCCGAGCGGTATGCTCTTGAAATCGTTGTGCGGATTTATTTGAATACGTTCGGCGTAATACACAAGACTGGCGAAAATAACGATACCCAGGACGAGGAAAAAAACCAATAACGTGAGTTCCTTCGCTGACGCTCGGAACGTTTGTATGAGGATCTTGAGACCGGACGAATGGCGCGTCAGTTTAAAGAGACGCATTATTCGGATGATGGAAAAGAACTCCATAATGTCGGCGTTTTCCAAATGAGTGGCGAATGTTCGCAGCACCAGATCGATGTAGAAACTCGCCGTGGCAATGTAGTCGATCATATTTACGGATGAGTTAATGAATTCGCATTTGTTCGGCGACGCAATGAAACGGACGAGGATTTCAAACGTAAACCACGCGTTGCATATGCATTCGATGTAGAAGAAAGCGTCGTGTGCTTCTGTGCTTGTCTTATCAATCACGAACGACGTATCGTTGTCCGCTGTTCGCACATATATTTGACGTATCACCGGCACTTTCATATCAGGATGCGTTTTAAGGCAGAATGAGACGATGGAGACGCATATGAAGAACACTGAGAGTATACCAATCACCTAAATTTAGAATATTAACAATGGCATTATTGAAACTGACTCGGATATTATTATCCAAAGGGTTTTATTACCTTGGCAGCATTAGATGAGTACGGTTCGTCAAACAAGGACCAAATCTTCGGCTTCGTTGTCTGCCACCAGGACAGCGTTCCATTGAAATAAGCTTCCTCGAAACCGAACTTCCTAGCGATCTCTTCTTCGCTTGGCTTTTCGGTGTCCAAATCTAATCGGTCCAATACAGCTAGAGTTTCTTGAGTGTCACGATGCTGTAATAAAAAATGACATGTAGATCAAAATATTCATCACCCAGAAAATGTGAGCTTCCATATATTGTTTGTTGCTGAATATTAATGTGCAACTTACACTAAGCAAAGAAAATCAAAAAGTATGTTATTTATATCAATGCGTCATATCTGTCCAACAAAAGCAAAACTGTTTACTCCCAGCTTCCGCTTTTTGGCGCAATATGTGTATTCATGGAGCATGGTATATGATGGAAAAGTAAAAATGATAAATAGCTTCTTGGCCAGCATCTGACGTCACAGTGGACATGTATGAGATAAAATACTGATGCGCGATGACAGAAAAACTGAGCGAAATGAGCACTTAAATCGTAAACTTAATGCAAAAAAGCCATTGAAACAAAAAAACTGCAAAAGCAATTGCATACCTTTGGATAGAAACAGCTGCATAAATTACACATGCAGAAATTGGCACAAGCTACTTGAACTAGGTTTATTCGTTCCAGTGTTAGAATAAACAAGGATTTGCTACATTAAGCAATTAAAACACTTCGTAGTGTTGCAATTATTCTGTGAAATCGCAGAAAATGATCTTCTAGAAATATGTAAGTATTGCACATATCAAACGGTTTGTAATTTATTAATTTCGAAAGGCTTTTGGCAAAATTAGTAGTTTTATTCTAATTTTATAGAAATCAAAGTTTAACAAGCGACGATTTATGAGAATTATTAGTGAATACCAATATTGAACTAGGAAGTTACGGTGTTAGAAGAGCAAATTGATTGCGTGCAAAGTGGATATTGCAATTTTGCATTTGCATTTTACTTAGAATTGATTTCATTCGGTTTGTTTACATGCCATTTATAATCGGAAAATTTTCCTGAGAAATTTACACCTGACTTTGCTTAATAAATTCTAATTACTTGAGAATTATTTAAAGTTAGAATTATAAATTAGATTTTTTCTGTTTATTTTATTATAATGAATTTATTTTCTTTAAACTTTTTAAATTACTATAACTATTTTTTTTACTTTTTTGAATAAAAATGTACATGGAGAATATGTAAAAGTTTTATTGAGTTTTAAAATTTAAATATAAATTAAATAGTTAAAATAAAAGTTTTTAGTGTGCACACAGAACTTTGTTATTTCTTTATTTCGTTAGAAGAATCGGTATTATAGTAGTTCACAAAATTCTTATTTAAAAAAAGAATTTCTTTTTAGTTTTAAAAACTATTCAGATTTTCTTATTTAATATAACTAAGTTATAAATTATTTCGATAAAAATCCGTTTGTTTTTTGACATTAAATAAATAACAAAACGATTTTATTCATATTAGCTCCATTCGTTATATTTTATTACAGACTGTAATGTCAATTTATTACAGATATTCTGTAATAATTTTCTGTAATAATGTAACTCTGTAATACTTGTAACTTTATAACTGATTGTTAGAAAAAAATTGACAAAAATGACACAAAATGCCGTACATAAATGAAAATGTCTGAAATTGACCATTCACGTCTGTATTACATGAATTATTACAAATTTTGTGTTTTATCCATTCGTTTTTTCCGTACTAATTTCTGTAATAAATCAGATTATTACAGACTGTAATGAGATAACAAATGCATATTGTATAATAAATAAATAAAAGTTTTAATTAAGATACTCCTATAATATAAGTTACAACAGAATTTCTAATAATGTTATACAACTCCAATAAATTTAATTAATAAACTGTTACATAACAATCCTTTGTAAATTCCATAATACATTGTTAAATGTCCTAATTACATCGATATGATGAACCCGTATGATAAATCGCAAATGCAAATATTACATAACATGCATGCAAGGAAGCTTTTGTTCCGTCAATTGCAGTTCGGACGCGCTTCACACCAAAAGGATAACCGGCGTGCCAATCGGTTTTGTTCTTAGTCCTGCACACACATTCAGTTTACAAATTTATTACGCGTTCGATACTATACTATAACTTTGTCAACTCAACATAATGAATATATTCATGTAGATATAGACTCAACACAAGAGAATTCGAATCTCCTAATTAATTAACGACTAATTGGTACACGCTATGATGGTTGGGATGCAAACCTTCTCTCATTTGAATGCAATCGACACATTTACACAACCAATGCAAACAGCAATTATAAAATCGGAAATGCTTTTATGAGATTCCAGCAAATGATTTATTTACGGCTAGCTAGTTAAGAAACGAGAATGCAATCATGTCACACCTTTTGTTCATATTTTGTTTTTGTTATTTGTTACAATTGTACTGATTAATTAATTATTATTAATTAATTAATTTTCTACTATGTATTTTAAACTCGTATTTATTAAAGCTTACTTGCCTTCTGGTTTATTTGACATTTACAAAAAACAAATGGAAGCTTCATTACAAATCCCTAAGGGAATACATCGAATTTAATCTAAACCTATAATTAACCATGTTTTAACTTTTGCCATTCTGTTCGAACCTCTACCAAACGACCATATATTCAAAATATAATTTTATGCCGCCGTGAACACTTATCGAAGCGGCAAAATACGTTCGTGCACGAATTCACTGAAAGCACGCCAAATTCTCTTCCATGTTTGTTTGCTTTCGTTAATAAGTGGTTGAAATTTTTTTTTTACCAATATACCAAATTCAATTATGCCAATAAACACAATTATTATTTGAAATAAATAATAAAATTAAATATAACGAATTTATTTGATTTTAGTGGAATAAGAATAGAAAATATCTTAAATCAATATTTTCTTAAGAGTAAAACCAAGAAGGAGTATAAAAGTACCTGTGTATATGTCATCCAACAACATGGTTCCACTTGATTAGCGTCCAATCCCCAAAATTCCAATTCCTCTTCGAAGAGCGGACCACACACATCAGATGGATAATGCAATTTTCCAGTTCTGTAAATAACAAAATCCCATTAGGCTTCTAAACGTTGACATCTCATAATAGTTACTTTTTCCAATGTGTATTTGTATGTAATTCCCACATAGCAATATGTTTAATATTATCGATGGGAATGCAATGTTTAAAACAATCTGGTAATTCCCTTGTTACTCATAGCACTATTAACTAGAGATTTCCTACTAAATTACTTTCCAATGAAATCCGATATTTATTGGTCAATTTGAAAGTAATATCAATATCATCAATATTACTACAAGTTTGAACAAACTTTGAATATGCAATGCTTCTTCTCAGTCAACTAAACTATTTTCAGAATTTGAGTGAGTAACTTCCAACATAAACAACGTTTCGTCGCCAATAACATGATTGTTTTCCTCTTTATCATTTTACATATTATCTTAATACCATTTCATTTCTAAAAGCTAATACTGTTTAAATTAGTTGGAAATTCGGGTTAAATTTTCTATAGGGTATTCATTAATGACTAAGAAACAAAAGACGCATGTTACAACATTACTCCGTGCTTATTGGTTAAGCTACAACTACAACTGACCAATCGTGATCAATCCTAAATATAGCAGCGCCCTCTGTCTTTGATAAATATATTGGCCACGTGATTTCCAATCCATAAATGAACACATTACATTTAAGTAAATAATAAATAATCAGTCCCCTTTCAAAAGCAATAAATGATCAAGATGTTAAAATAAGATAAAAGCAAACACAACATCATAAACTCCTTGGAAAATATTAACTTAAGAATATAAACCAAGAACAACATCACAAAGTTCCGCAAACAAGAAATCAATTTAGGTAACTCGGTATAAGTACCCCTCAAAAAGTATTCATGGCGCGTGGATCAAATTAAATAATAATACAGAAAGTTTGTCGTAAATCAATTTTTCATCAATTCTTCAACACCGCAGAGCATGGTGTCGTGTCGTATCCTTGCTCATTTCCGCATGCGCTCAAGCTTACACATCGTCCTTCGCTTTATTCACTTATTCACTCATAGCTTGTTTGTTACGCTTAATGCCATTGCGTTGCCCTGAGCTGTGAACCGCTATTATCCTGTAATGCAGTTAGATATTTTCGAAAGCGTTAACTTAACTTTTCGAAGCAACACTATTTGAATAAGTGGCAAGCGACGGCGCGCCGCACCACACAGCCGAAAATATTTACAAACTTTGCGCTTCGTCCTGGGATTAAAAAGATTGCCGTTGAGATGGGGAAGTGGAGAAAGTTAGCATGGAGTCACGTCCTTTCGACACAAGGATTGTTGGATGAAGCCGGTAAGAGTTGTTACTACAGCGTAGTGGTACAAGGGTGGAAATGAAGGAAAGAGAAAATCCATGGAATGGGAAATCGTTCGTATGTGCTTGTTTGTTCTTTTAGGGAATTTGATACCTTTGCGAAGTAAACAAGGAAACAGGAGGAAGTGCTGTTTTCCAATTTCTCAACTTGCCACCTAAAGTGATATAAAACCTCACCGGTTGCTCCTGGCTAAGAATGACGAGACAAGGAAATCTCTTGATACGACTTAAACTTGCTCTTTGTTAATCCGGATGTTTTTGTAATACTACAGTAATCGTATGGTTAAATTTTAAATTTTTGTTATTTGAATGATAAACTAAACTAAATGTCTGGAGGTCCCTCAAATTAAATAAACTTACCTATAATAATTAAGCACTTGAGCGAAGACACCAGGATGCCGATCGAAGAAATACTCATTCAATATGGGATCGTAATTCGCTAAAGCTTCGGTGAGTCGCGAAAGACGTGTTGCTGGAATTTTTTTCAAAGTGGCCTTGTAGGTTTCATGCCTAATGCCACCAACGTTTAACACCACACGATTTTCAGCGTCCATATTGAGTAGATTCATGTCGGCAACAAACATTTTGCTGAAACATAAAAAACAGTATGAATCTCTACCCATCAAATCAATTCGTATTCATTGATAGAATAACGCAAATAAAAAGAACTAAAAACATGCAATTTTGTATTATTTCAGTGTACATTTGTTAGGAATTAATCTACGCAAGGAATAAAAGGAAACAAATTGGCGAACAAAATGGGAAATATGTTGGTATGAAAGAAGCGAATGGAAACGACCTCAGTTTTTTAATATTTTACGGAATCGTTTAAGGTTCCGCTTCCAATCTCGAAACAAAAAAAGTTTTGCAAACATAAAATGAATAGGTCGAGGTAAATTGGCGTTGTCTGCAACTTGCACGCTTTTACCTGCTGAAAGCACAGGATGCCACATACCGCAATGAGCGTAGAAAGGAAGTGATGCTTGTCTATTCATCAAATGCAAATGTACTACAAACTTTTATCCTGTAGCTGCAGATGTTCGTAATCAGTAATGGAGAAAAAACTTTTCCACTGGTTTTATACCTTTTTGTTATAATTAATAAGTTATAATGAGTGGTTGAATAAGGATGAAATTTAAGAACTTACAACTTGAATTATTTAATATGAAATCCTTAGATTTCATCTAACAACCTAGCCTATCTAATCTATCCTATCTCAAGAAAATAGAACAATTGCCAAAAAAATATAAAGGAAAAGGGAGCAAAAAGAAAAAAATCGACGTCCCAAAGAGGTGAAAAGGTTGACTAGGTAGGTAGGATTACAGTAGACTTCAATAGGCATATAGCCATTTTCAAGCAAGCAGAACCGGTGAGGTGGCATAGAAACTAGAAAGAATGAACCTATAGTAAGATTGAAAGTCGGCTTGGTAAGAGGATAGAATCAAGGTGCAGGGAGGCGTCGGCTGTAGTGAATGTGAAGGCGAAGGACGAAGGAGGACGCTGCCGCCGCCGTCGACTCATGCAGGCAACAAAATGAGGAGAGATCGACGGAAACGCACCGAGTTCTGAACAGCGAACGTTATGAAAAGATTTTAAGTGGTTTATTGTTAGCTCTTCGATTCGAGCATCGTTCGTCCAAAAGTATCTCCTTCAAATGTTAAGTGTAATTATCGTTTAGGTGCAATTTTACATGTCTATTATGTACTAAAACTAGGTAATTATTCATATATAATTAATCAACTCATCATTACTTTCCATAATTCCAAGTATTCCTATAGTTATATGTTGCATGTCGGTATTGCATTTTAATTCACAATAATCACAGTTATTTTCAGGATTAATCCATATCACTATAAATGTCCAATCGCCACTCATGATAAACTCATGGACATATTATATATAAACCAGTTTGAAATAAAATGCAAAATAAGCTTTCGCTCAACAAATCCTCGGCAACTTTTTGTAACCGCAGCGCATTACAGTTGATTGGCAGCAAAAGTAAATACACCACAATATCGCGACATGGTTGTCCACAAAGAAAAAAATAACGAAACAAAACAAATCACTAAAGAACAAAAAAATACTGGTTGTAAGAAGACGCACGCAATGCGACCACTTCGATGATAACAATCAAAGGGGGTTTTCTTCGCATTGCACAGAAGTCACGATCACGAAACTCTTTGCACATTCACAATTTTATTTATATAAGAAGTCCGTACTGATCTCAGGCTAGATGGGAACTACTCGCTACATTTTGCTTCATCCTATATGTATATATTCATTCTTGATCTAAACATTACTTTCTACCAAAGTTTACAACATTTTTAATTTTAGATATGTTTTGAGACATGCATGCCAGAATAAATTTGATACTGGCAAGTTTATATATTGAAATGAATTGAAGTTCAGCGGTATTTTTAAAAATTAATTTAATTTCCACATTTTCATATTGCAAATTTTCGTTTAATTCTTGTTTCAACGCATATTAAATGGGCATATTTATAGAAGCACCGTTTCCAAAGACTTTAAACATATGTACTTTGAATTAAAATTAAACTTAACCGAAATGTGACCTTGTCTTAATTTATTTTTCGTCTATCACGAATTTAGTATAAACATGATCAGAAATTAATGAGCTCATAGACGCATTTACTGAAAATTTTCTATTTGCATACTAAGAATTGGAAGTTGCATATATTCCATGTTCATTTCCAAATTGAAGTCACGTGATTCAAAGCAAAATTACTACATAGATTTAGATTTAATATAAATCAATACATTTCATAATCTAAAATCTCAAATTATACCTTTCAGTTCAGATCAATGTAGTAATCAACTTTAATCACGTGGTTTCCATTTGAAAATTACACCCGATATTAATCAACTAATCCAATGCATTAAAATTCAAAACAATACAATATAAAAAGGATCAGTTACATCACAAAACAACACAAAACAAACGGATTTGAATCCATTCATTGTGAATGCATTTAAAACGAGTAATAAACGACAGAAATTGCAATAAACAAAGCTACTATAATTCATCTGCCACTTCTAATAATAGCTTTCGTGCAACAATCAAAGTTTGAAAGCTTTTGGGTGGCACTTTGAAGTGCAATGCGAGTTGACCATTGCGAACTATATTTAGAGCGCGTACATTACGTGCGATTAATTTACGATCTCCAATATCGAGATTATGAATACGAATATGTACAAGCATTATTCAGGGAAATATTTGTGGGAGATTTACATGATTCTCTAGCTATCTCTGTTTCCATTCTCTATTATTGCATTCATTATCAATACATATCACATTAAATAATTCTTAATAATTCTGAATTATTATCAGTTCTATTATTCACTTCAATTGTTTCATTATGAAGCTAGTTATTATCAGTTGGAATGTATTTGTTTGAATAATTAAATTTTAAATTGCTAGGGAATTAACTTTTTGTATTTCACTTTCATTCTTTTCAAATGCACAGCAGTTTCATTTCTATTGGCTTCAAGGAGTTCCTTTATTTCTCAAATCTAATTAAAATTTTATTTAATTTAATTAAAGGGATTGCTACCAAAGGAAAGATAATTAGTTAAGTACTTTTTTAAATGCGCAAGTTTATTTTTGCTATTTACTACTAGTTTTTCTAAAAGAGTAATTGAAATGAAGAAAATCTATAAAACTAATTAAAGTTTAAATTAGTGGCGAAATTTATAACTGAAGTAATGTAAACAAATTTGAATGTTCTAAATTCTAATGTTTCCGTCAACAAAGGCCCGATGTTAAATCCAAGGCTGGTTTCATATAAAATATTAACAAAACATATTTTACCTTTAAATTAAGTGGAAATTGGACAATTAAACCATGGATTGATTAGTTCATCAAATCACGACATTGCTTTCTGATTGAACGTTTTCAACTACACGGCATTTTGTTTACATCAACAAAGAGCGATTATATTGCACAAATTCACTATTATACTTAAAATGGGTACCTAAGACATCAAATACAATTGTTTATAAATAACACTGTTCACTTATTAATACTTATGGTTTTTACAACAAATAATAAAGGTTAATTCTAAAAGTTATCCCGCACGTTTACTACTAGCTCTGCACATCGCTACACTGCGCAAGATACGCTTATCAGCAAAACAAAACAAAAAAGAATCAAGTAAACAACATTCAATTTGTATTCAAAAAATATCCCTACTACCTAAGCCATAGACATCTTCTATTGAAATACAAAATACATTATGATATAAAGCTAATAAAATTTTCAAATGCAGTACAAATTGAAATCCAAGAATATTACATTTCAACAATAAGTAAATCTAAAATCAGAACAGATAAATTCTAATATAGGATGCTTTCAATATGGATTTGTCAACGTAAACAAACATCTAAGTATAAAGTTAAGTTAGAAATCGACAAAGCATCGAAAAACAGTTCGCATTGACTTGGAATCCACTCCAAACATCTCGCAAAAAGAAACTAACAAGAAAATTCTTTTCTTCTTGACTTTTCTCATACATTTGCTATGCTAACACTCAGCTGTTGGAAGAAACTCCTGATCAACTTTTATATTGACATGGAAATAGGTAAAAACATTGAAACTAAATTTTTCGTGTGTTGATGAAAATCAAAAGGTTCATCTCCAAGAAAATTCGCATCTGATTTTCCCTAAGGAAAGCTTTTCCATGACTACATGTTCAAAAACAAATTTAGAAATAGATATTAAAATATCCATTAAGTAATATGAATACAAAAATAATATTAAAAGCACATCAAATAAATATTTTCTTATTATTTGCATATTAAACAATAAAACCAGAAAAGCCTTCGGTTAATGTCAGGTTTCAGTGAGAAGTCTTGTTGATGTTTGAGAAAAGTCGAGGGAAATAGAACTCGGAACAGAACCGAAATGGTTAGAATGAAGACGAGGAAAATCGAGTACATGAAGGATTGAGATTAAGCGCAAGATTGTTGGAGCATTGGAGTACTGCGATGATCAAGCGAGAACGAGAGCAATGTTGCAAACGCAAGTGCGCAAACATGTTTAGGGTGTGAGAGAAGAGGGCAATGGTCCAGGAGAGAAGGAAAATGCTTGGAGATGGGAAGACGGGAGGGTTTTCAGGAGCGGCGAATTAATTAGTGCCAGTCCGCAATCGATTAAGATTTCTCGCGAGATTATGCAACACACCGGCTCCCTCACTCTCATAAAATACAATTACAAATATACCGCTTAGGCAGATCTCGCGCTGATGAAAATACAATAAATTAATCAGTCGATTGCGTCATTGATACATTTACACATACATAAGCATGCCAACATGTTTGAAGGTTTCCAGTTGAATTCGTCGTTTACATTAGGGGAATTTTGGTAAAGGAGAAACCTGCAAAACTTGATACAACAAAAGGTTGAAAATCAGTATGAAATATTCAGATCGCTAAGAACTTGTGCCGTATTCTTGTATTGATTAATTATTAATCTTCGGGTAAGTTTTCTTTATTATCTATGTTATTATGTAATTTATGATTCGAGAAGCAAATTCTCGGGATAGATAAAATATTTAAATGAATTATGTATTTCTTGTTGTTTGGAAATTGATTAAAATCTGTTTGAGTTTCGTATAAAACTATTTTAAAGTTTCTCGGGTAAAATTTAATATTAAAAAAAGTTATAATATATATATATATATTTGGTATTAAAATATAAAGAATTTAATAATCTTTCAATTGATATATAATTCATATAATTAAAACAGTTTGAAAAACGTGGTATGGGGCAGCGAGCGCTGAAGGGTTCAGATTATCGGGTATCAGCAATGGACTAAGGCCGTATGCTCTACTGACAAATCGAAAACGCAACACGACGTAACTCAAAATCGATGAAACCCTCTTTTTAGGCACTTTTTTTTTGCAAACTAGGTGTATTTCGCGTTTGTTGTGGATCCTCGCCTACCTGGGCGAGTTGTTGACTGAATTTGTTTACATTCGTTCACTTTGTTTTGGTTTAGTGTCGGTTGTTGTTAAAGTGCATTAAGTGGTGTAATGGATATTATAGTTTATCGAGCTAAACAAATTTAAGAAACAAAAGGATAATAAAGGTAAACTAAGTGAAATTGACGCTATTAATTTTATGTTTCTCAAGGTAAATGATACGAAGTTTTATTATAGATAAAATCAATAATATCAATATTTTAGATTTTAAGCATTTAGAATAGGGAATTTTAGGATAATAAATATATCAATTGTCTTATTATCTAAAAAAAATATTTTAACACACAATACTTACCACATTTGTTAAATTATTCTTTCCTTGTCACAAATTAGATAGTTTGGTATTAAATTTGATTAAATAGTAAAATCTATTATCAGTGATTTATGACTTGCAAATCATGATTATCTTCTTTGCAAATTCTATTTTGATTTATTAAAGCATGCATGACTCAATATCATTAAAATAATATTAACATGACATTAATTTGTTGACTATTTATATTTCTTCATCGGTTGTTCCTGTAGAACTTCAAAATTTCCAATTCAGGTGGCATGATTCTGCAATGTTTTATTATAAATCATTTAAGTACTACATTTTAATTAATTAATTTACTTCAAACTAAAATTATTATTTTTTAAACAAATTAATTAATAATAAATACAATTCTGAAATCTTCTCCAATAAATCAAACAACAAATCTTCAAATTCAATTGTTCCAAAAGCATTTACAAAAACAAAAGACAAAAGTTAAAATGCTTTATAAAGCTTCCAATTTAGTAGCATTGTTCCTATACATTAAGTGCAATCTAGAGAAGTAACAAGTTAGAAATTGAAGCGTTGGAAGCGAAAAACTGAATCCATTTGCTTACAAATTCCAGCAATGCAAAATGCATATCAAAACGACGCCTAACTTCTTTCCACGAGGTGGATTTGTGTAAACTTGATACGTTGGTAACTTGCCGAGTTTTACGGCGAACAGAATTAAAAAGCAATTAAGATCTCCAACTGCGATAGAGACAATAAAGAATAGAGCACGATGTTGGCTATTAAGATTCAGTAGCAGAATGAAAAATTGAATAAGTATGTAGCTAATGAAAAGTACGGCAAAACGAGGGATTTTCCAGCAACTCTGACGCTACGGTGCAATCTTTATTGTGCTTTTTTGTTTATTTCGAGAATTTAGTTACAATTGCGAAGGGGAAGTGAGGGAACAAATAAAATTGTTACAAATACGATTGTTTTCAACTTGGCTTTTCATAAGGGGATGTTTTTATTTGTGTTTCTGCTAAATGTAGGTCGTTTTGAGTTTTTGGTGGAATTAAGTAATATTTTACAGAATTGACATGGGAATTATAAGATTTCTAGAAAATTTCATCAGGAAGTATAAAATTCGTCATTAATTTATCCAAAAATATCGATTTTCTAAATTGGTATTTTAGTAACTGTTGCCAAATCTGTTGCATCTAATGAACCAGTTATATAAGATAGGCAACCCAAAAAACTTTGTAAGATCCACGTACTCGCAACCAGAACTTATGTTAAACTTTACATAATGATGAAAATAAAAGGAATATTTAAAGACAAGCCATAATGTAACATTTGGCAAACTTTAGTAATATGAATATTATAACGAGCAAATTACCCTTTCGTGCATTTGCACTCATCAAGAGGAAATTATATTACGGTTGTTGTATGTTTTCCCTTAAATTAACTTAGTTATGATACCTTATTATTACATTATTTCAATTTTAATCTCAGTAGATGCTATATCCATGCAGACAATAAATTAGTTCTAAAGTTTGAAGTACTCATATTCCTACAGTTTCAAATATTACCTAATTGCACGTATACTGTATTACAACAACAAAAGTAAATTCCAACTTCAATCAAAAACATGTTGTAAGCAGTGAAAAAAGAATACTACGTATTTCAATTCTTTGCACATAAATCTATTGTTGTGCGTACATATGAGTACATGGCTATACTGTTCCTCCTTCTCTAAATTGAGGAAAACCCGGTGGAAATCTCACGATACGAGCGATACGCAACGATAAAGATACGTGGGAGAAATCCAATGTGAGAGATGCTGACGATGTGAAGCGAGTTGAAGGACGTAATATCTTGAACAGCGGTGGCAGCGGGCAATGTGCCACAGAAGTAGTACCCCGCCAGGAGGCTAGGGAAAATGCTACTACGTAACACTGTACGGTTGTGGCAGCGCCGGGCAGCAGACGATCCGATCTAACATTCGTTCGTTCGTCCCAATCCACTAGTCTAGCCTAAGCCTTGAATTAGCGGCTTTACTCACACCTCATCCACATATTATGTTAAGAATTTAGTTTTATTCATATTAATTTATATTTAAGTTTAAAAGTTTAATTAATTTTTTTAAGTGTTTCAATTAACTGAAATTACGGCTTAGGAGTTTGCAGTAAGTGGAAAAGTTACTGAGAGTAAATGTAAAGTGTGTGGGATTCTTTATTATCCTCTCGTACCCTTACAAAGTAAGAAACAATACCTCACATTGAACACAAGCAAACCACCTTTTCTTGGCAATGTTGCAAATGGGGACATTTATGGATGTGACCCGCGCTCGTAAAGATTTGTTTTATATCCAATGGGAAAGAAGTAGGGAATCCGCATGTGGACTAAAAAATAATTGTACTTGTTGCCATGGGAAGAGAATTCTTGAATAAAAACGTTTGCTTTTGGTTTAAACTGGGAAGATCCAATATTAATAAACATATGTTGTGATATAATGGAAATTGTAGTTTAAAGAATTTTTACTGCTGGTTTTAGAATTTTCAGAAAAGTGTTAAATACATTATTATATTTTTTAAGTTTTCCTTATAAAATTTTGTTGAAAAAAAAATTACATCCTAATAAATTTAATACTGAAAGATGCAGAATTTAATAAGCTTTCAATTGATATATCACTCATAATTTTGCAATAAAAACTTTTCTAGTTATTAATTAAAATAGTTTGAGAAGCGTTTTGAGACGCAGCTCAGTGAGCGCTTAGGGGTTTAGCAGATATACTAGTTTGGTGGGGCACAGTGAGCGCTCAAGGGTTCAGCAGATAAATACTAGTTCAGTGAGGCGCAGTGAGCGCTCAAGGGTTCAGCAGATACTGCAATGTGCTGAATCTGAGACCTTCCAGAGACCAACCAAAAATGTTTTTATTATCTAATCTACTCAATATATACAACAAGAATTAAACAAAAACAATTTTTTTTCGAAAAAGCAAAACTTCAAATTTTAACAAATAAAATTTGCATTTCTCCCATAAAAACTAATAACAAAAAAAATTAAATGTTAAAAACTTAAAATAAAAAAGAATGTAAAGCGAGTTATTATTGACATACCACGAGTCAAACAACAACCAGAAAAAAAGAAAAAATGCAGTTATTAAAATGCCAGCAGAAATAAGGCGGTCGAGACGCGATTATGATGGTCGGTTGCATTTGCATTCGCATCGTGCATCTGGCGTTGAATGCGACGCTATCATTTAGCACACTCATTCAAATGCACCCAGCTTTATCATTATTATCATCATCATCGCGGGATGCATGCGAGATCTTGGCTTAATCAGACCAAAACGAATGAACAAACCAGAGAAATAAAGGCAAACATGAAAAACATCTGAAACTAACTGATAGATTAAAGACGAGCACAAAGCGACGCAATGGATTAATCATGCTAGACACAAACGCGCCAAGACAAAAGATGAAAGAAATCCCATTTTTGTTGCGGAACAAGTATAATCGCAATTTGCAATCTTTCGGAAAGTTCAAAACCTACACAAGGAGTGATTGAAAATGAAATGGCACCAATGGGTGCTACGGCCACTTTCATTATTTATACACTTCGTTTCACTAAGCAAACAAGACTTACGCTAACTTTGACATTCGCTTGAATTATTCATGAGTAATTACAAATTTAACGCCAAATATTATCACGGCAAGAAGATTCGCGACAATGAACTTGCGATAATAAAATTTGCGCTTGATTTTTACGTGTTTATTTTTGTCTAATGCAAATCTATCAGGAGGGTAAATATTATGTGACGGACTTGTCAACAAATTTCTTTCAGTGACATTTATTTCAGGTGTCTTATTATTCCCAAAATGTCTTTCTAATATACAACAGTGGCAATATTACATTAAATAATTAAGGTGGAAATTACTATACTTAGGAATATTTCCTATACAATGAGGAAGAATTTATTATTGAAATGTTCAAAAATAAAACTAAACTTCTTACTGGGGTGAATAAATTAGTACAGAAGAATATTTTAATTTAATGTTGATGAAAGTGGATCAATAGATGTATTTAATGTATTTAACTAGTTGTAGAAACATTTTTTGAATTTGTATTATTGGAGGTAATCATTAAAGATTGAAAGTCACGTGATCTATTTTATAACTAGATTTAGGGATTTTTACATTTACAAATTGCACTTTAGTGCTACTAATGTATATTGAGCTGCCTATATAATTAGTTAGTCACGTGTTTTTTTTTTACAGGAACAAAATAATTATCAAAGTGCTAACAAATTGGCCTGGCAATCGTATCCTAGTCGATATTTGCAAACAAAGCTGCAAAGAAAGCACCACTTTGAACATTGGAAAAGTTAGTGCGTTGTATCACGTATGCAGAATTTATCGTCACTTCGGCGAGATTTTAAAACAGAATACTCAATAACGTAGAACAAACCCGTTGCAATGCCGCTAGAAAAATCAATAAAAAACAACTTGCATGTCATGCGAAGCAACTATCTCTGTAGTGTTTACATGGTCATAATGTTTGTAATTCGTCCATATCAAACGTATGTGTTAGTTACTATATGCATGTAACTAAGTACATGCTCCTTTCCGCTGCCGCCGCCGTTACCGCCGCCGTAAATCTGTAATTCAAATTGGGAAATGTGCAGCAAGGCAATTGGAATTTCATTAGATCCGGTTTTCTGCGAGTAGCGAGACAGGCGTTCCCATCTCGGAACTGGAACTCGAAACGTCATTAATATATATTAAAGCACATGCAATAGAAACGAGAGGCGGTTTCCTCATGCACACACGCTGCTTGTTGTTGCTAAATTTGCCCAAAAGATCCACTACGAAACACTGATGGTATTAAACTAAATAAATCGCAACGAATGTCGAAGCGCTTTGTAGATTCATAGTTGCTAAAATAGTAAATAGTCGTGGTTTGGAAAAACATTAATTCGGACTAAGATTAATGTCTCTTAAGACAAGTACGCTACATTAGTGGTATTTTTTTAACTTGGTTATAGCATTGCTGAACTTAATAGCCATCTGTATCTACAAATTTCGAGCGGAACAAAAATCGCCAACAGTTTGGAGGTCCATTTTTTCCCACGCGTGTGGCTTCTTTTCTAAGGGGTAGATATTAGACCAAAGTAAAGTAACTACCCTCAATATCGTAATAGGGTTGAAACAGAAGGATTGTAAATTGTCAGCGGCGAAAACAGAATACACACAAAACAAAACTTGAATCGATAGCGCTTTCTATCGTGGTATTGTTGTCGAGGGGAATGAAACCTGACGAAACACGTATTAGACTTCTGCAGATGCCTTCGAAATATCTTCGAGCAATACCATACCAATTTGTGCATGGAATTTTCAGCAAGGACAAGGAATTTGTGACGGGATAGTAAGGAGCAAGCACAGCACGCACACTGAATTAATAATAATTGCGAATTAATTAATGATTTTTACGGTTGTAGCTCTTTGAATTTATGCTAACACTCGCATTATGTTTAATGCATGTATAACGGAAAGCCAGCAAGCAGCATGGAAACGGAAACCAGTGGTTCAGTGGATTCGTATTTGCTAGAGGGTGGAAATTGTTCGCAAAAGGTTTAACATCCAAAGGAATTACTTCTCGTTACACTAGAAACCTTTGGTGCAGCCTTTTTCTACTTTCGCATATATTATGTATTTGCAGAAATTGTACGGATACGATTATGAAATAAACATTTCTTAATTAATCCTTAACATAAAGGTAGCCAGTGTAAATAACTAATGCGTGAATCCTACCTGGATTTGGTTAGCTTTCCAACACAAACGTTTCCAAATTAGTACACCTTGTGCTTTTATTCTCTCAGCAGTTGTCGTGATATCGCAACTAATTGTCGACCACCAAGGAGTATTCGTGATGCATTACGGAAATCGAACGCGGCCACCAAGAGTCACACGCACGGCCTTCCGCACTTCCGCGAGCGATTATCATACTCGAGTAATAGCACTCCGCATTCTGTTATCAACTCCATCTCAACTATGCTCTTTTAGTCTTTTCGCCGTGCTTGATTTCCGGCAATTCACTTCAATTTGAATTTGTCAAACGCACTAGCTATTGGACTTATTTATTCAACATTTGGGCGGGGAGGAATTCAAGAACAATAAGGAAAACTGGCCAATACGTCGATAAGGGTTGTACGCACTTTTAGACGATTCATACAGCGGCGGTCTGCTTGTGCCGATTTTGATTCGAATCGACAAACCGCTGATTTCTTTGATTTTGTGTGTTTTTCTAATGCTGTGCGCCGTCGTCTTTGGAGCGCCGCTGGGCCTCCGCATCTGTGGCACGAATACAACTGACGTCGGCGTCGGATTCGGTACGAAATTGACGCAGCCGCGACGCGACGCCGCCCCTTTCTCGATGCGTTATTTGATTCTCACCACCGACGCAGACACACTTTTTCATGACGGTTACTATATTTTCATTATCTTCACAGTTACACCATTCTATTCCTATATGTCTACATTCGACAATTGTTCTTTTAGCATTAGAATATCTGCAAAGCATATGCAGGATTTCCTTTTTCTTATTTTTGGATTTCATTTCAGTAAATTGTACTCTATACAAGAAATTAATCAGCTCTTTTATAACTTGTTCAATATAAAATAAATTTTTAATTTTAATTTAATTTATTAAAAATTATATATTCATAAACTATTCTAGTTGCAATTTTCAATACATGCAGGTAAAAATACACAATTTCTAAAAGAATGAAATGAACAATGAAATTTTCAAATACAAAAAGTCCAATGAAAATGCTTCGAGTCCTTTTTTGTCCTCGCGCCTTGTCCTCGCTCGACGCTTCGCTATTTCAGCTACAGATCCAGCCATGCATTACTGCCGTTAGCAATATTGAATTATGAGCAGCGTTTACCACTTGTCAAAGATTGAAATTGGAAAAATCGTAAAATGCATTAACACGAAAAAACGCATCGATTTTGAATAGACGGCAGTGATGTGTGTAAATTTGTGCTATCGAGAAATCATTTCCTGTTACTTTATCATCCACTTTTAAGTTACAACTTACGAAACTGAACATCATTCCAAAATTACATTAGGTTTTATTATAGAATAAAAAATGGATTCGTAAATATTATTCGATAAGATTTTGATTATCAAACCATTTATTTTTGCATAAAATATAATAGAATGACTCACAAACTTGTGAAATTATCCATTGACAGATATCTTCAATAAATAAATTGAGATTGATGTGAGCAGTTTTAGGTTCTAGTTCCAAAGTAAATATGTAATACACATTTTCAATTTAGTGTAATTTAATATCCAGTTTGTAATAAGTGCGTGGATATCACAAAGAAAAAATCCATTATTCAGTAGAATTCTATAAATAAATTAATTTTTGAGAATTTATTGTGGTAACGCATTGTTAAATTTAATTCTTTGAATTTTATTTTAATGCCTTCATTCATGGTTTATTGTTGAAGTTTTTATCAATTCTTTAAAGAAACTATAGTTAAAATTTTATTTTATGCTCTGAAATTGAATATATTCATATTTAAAACTAGTTTGATGAAAATAAATATTCAAAGTTTGAATTAATTTAAAAATGTATTTTTAATATAGGCAACTAACTATGTTTAGTAGTATATTCAATAATATACTATTCAGAAAAATAAATTTATTAAATATCTTACAAAAATATAATAATAAATGATGTAAAACCCAAAATTAATATTTACGATTCAAATAAATAAGCAAATATTTACAATAAATTAGATTTTAGCTAGCCATTATTGTGATCAATTCTTCGAAATCCTCGTTAATGTTTGGATTGAAAACAATCATAAAACAAAAATCAATTACACCCAAATGTTAGTTTCTATTTGTGTGCTTTTAAAATTAAATCTTTGATTCATTATGGCTGACGATTTAAAAAAATTATAAGTTACAACTCTCACAAATCGAAACGGTCCTTCTTACAGATTAGACTATTTTTGAATTATTATTTTATGCTCTGAAATTAAATATATTCCCATTTAAAACTAATTTGATGTAAGTAAATATTCAAAGTTTGAAATAATTTAAAAATGTATTTTTAATATAGGCAATCAATTATGTATAGTAGTATATTCAATAATATACCATTCAGAAAAATAATTTTATTAAATATCTTACAAAAATATAATACAAAATGATGTAAAATCCAAAATAAATACTTACTACTTAAATAAATAAGCAAATATTTGCAATAAACTGGATTTTATTGAATAAAATCAAGTTGGCAAACCAGCAATTGTTTTCCTATGTAAATGTCATATTTAGCCAGCCATTGTGATCAATTCTTCGAAATCCTCGTTAATGTTTCGATCGAAAACAATCACAAAACAAAAATCAATCACACCCAAATGTTAGTTTCTATTTGTGTGCTTTTAAAATTAAATCTTTGATACATAATGGCTGACGATTTACAAAATTATAAGTTACAACTCCAACAAGTCGAAGCGGCCCTTCTTACAGATCCTGACAATAAGGAACTTCAAAAACTCAAAGTCGATTTAGAAGAGGTAATTGATCTCACCTTAGATTTAAAAAGTAAAGCTGAAGAAGCTGCTAATCAACCTGAATACAGAGAAGTGCCCATTAGTAATCCAACTGAAGAAGATGAAATCACCAAGTCTCTGCTTGCCGTGGAAGAGTTTGTTACTATGACAAAGAAGAAGAAACTTTGGAGAGTTGGCGATATATGCATGGCAAAATGGACAGACAATAATCAATATTACGCAGCACACATTGACTCAATAAATCCAGATGGGCAAGTAAACGTGACATTTGAAGCATACCAAAATCGTGGTATGACTACTTTATCTGAATTGAAAGAGTTCACAGGTGAAAAGCGACCCCTCACTGAAGCTGAGAAGTTAAAACGTGCCAAACTCAATAATCGAGAGTACCTTAAAAAGAAGAAACAAAAGAAACTGCAACGTTTTAAAGAAATGGAACAAGAACGTGAAGCTGAGAAGAACAAATGGCTTGCTTTCAATAACAAAGCTACGAAAACTAAAAAAGTTGGACTAAATAGTAAAAGCATTTTCGCATCTCCTGAGTCAGTGAATGGGCGTGTTGGTATTGGAACTTGTGGTATCAGTGGTAAGCCAATGACAGAATTTAGTGGAGCTGAAAAATATAAACGGGGCCAATAATAAATCAATTTTTGTTGTTAAATTAAACATGGTTGCTTTTGTCATACTATACAATATTAATACTCTTTGAAGCAAAATAAAGACTGCTTTTGTTATAAAAGAGTTGATTATATTACGAGCATTGTTTTTTTTTAACTTTAATAAATTACAAGGATACATAGAAGTATTATGTAAAGAAGCGTTATATTTAGGGGTTTATTTAAGATCTGTGAGTTTTCTTCCAAATAATTTGTAAATTTTATTTCCTGATTGATAAAGAAATTATTAAATGCTTGATATCAATTGAAAAAAAAATGTAAAAGTAGAATGGAATCACATGATAGAATAAAATTGTTAATGTTTGGCATGCAGAAACATTTTAATTTGGCTTTTTTAATGACTAATTTCATTGGAAGTTTTTAATATGAAATATTCATGTTTGGATTATATGTTCTGTGTTTTAGTTGTGTTACTATAGAATTTTCTTAGTGAAAAATTACTGCCATGTACTGTAATACGAAACAACACTTATTTGTAAAATTATTGATATTTTTCTAATGTTAAAAATTGTACACTTGGAAACTTGAGATTTATGTTATTGAAATTGTTACATATATCAATTCCAATGAAGAGAAAACAAAAGATGGATTCAGTTACAATTTATATGTGAAATGTTTGTTTCAATTTTATTGCAAACTTTTGTGAAATACACTTTAGCATTAAATTGTAAATAAATTTAGTACAAAAACTTTGTTTTAAATGCTACATTTTTATTTTTTTACTTTTTTTTTTCAAGAAAAAAGACAATTTATTTGTTAAAGATCTCATAATGAAGTTTGCCCTAAGATAATTTCTGAAAAAGTTTTTGTCACAGAATAGCTTACATAACAAACATGAAAATTTGTTAATGGAATAAAATTTGCCATAAATCTAAAGAGAAAATCTCCTGAGAGGAGAAAATTAATAATATAGCTCGATAAGAAGCACATAGTTCAGCTAGTCTACATTTGGTGGCAACAAAAATCGAATTCTTTGAAATACCTCGGTTTCCATCTGATTCCATCCAAATTCGCTGAATTTCACATTCGATTCGATTCGCCGCTGACTGCCGCTGACAAATTTTGTCTCGATTGTCCTTGATATCATTCGGATCATTGGAACTTCACATAACAATGTCACATTTTACCCTGGTAACTTTTCTAGTAACTTTCATCATATAGAAAACTAGACATTAATATTTTTTCAACATTAAATTACTTAAATAGAAATAATTCCACAAATAAAACTTCTAAATACACTTTTAAGCAAATCTATAAACCAATCTATAATAGAAAATTGTATAATTAACATAATTTGCTTTAATTATTAACAAAAACAAAATCATCCATGTAATCTATATGAATCAAAGTTACTAGAAAAGTAACTAAGGAAAAATAGAACAAGAGTAAAATTGAACGTCGCTGGATCATTCGGCACCGCCAGCTCTCTTCCTCTTGCATCGTTCGCCCCATTCTCATCTGTGATTATTGTCAAGTCGTAGTATACAGAGACAGGATGCACATTGCAAATCGGTGGTGGTTGGCAAGTCAAATCCGCCGACGAAATCGGATTTGTGTTTGAGTGGTTTGAGACTTGTGCGGGACTGGATCATTGTTTCATCTGTCCGTACGCATTGAGGACGGTCGTCTAGTTTTGTTTGTTTTATTAGTTTGTCGTGATGTCATTGTATGCGAATATGGTTTCGTAAAAAGCAGCCGTATTTGCATGGTCGGCCTCAAGGAGCAGCAGGCCGAAGTATAGGCCTCGTGTGTTTGTGGGCTGTCCTCCAATCTGGCGCAGCATATTCGCGTGGTGCACATAACCAGCGTTGCATCGGCATCGGTCGAGAGGAACTTGTAAGCCGCGTGCAGTTTCGAAGCAAGTTAAAACGATATCGTTGCGAACGCTGCTTTAAATCTCTCCTCTTTGCCAGTGGCCGCAAGTCGAGTCGCAACATGTGCGTTGTGTGTTCCTATGCTCGCAGGGATTTGGATTCGGAATCGGGTGATAACGAATAAGGGAAGACGAGACGTGTAAAGCAGGTGGAAATTTCAACTAGTGTTCCTTTTCAACAACTGTAAGTTCCTTGAGTTTCCTAGCAATTTCATGTAACTTCCAAGGTGCATTTATGTACCTAGGAGAATTCTTACTGCTTCTGCTGCTTTCGACTGTCAACTGATGTAACCACGATCGTTCAGCTTTCTTTGTGCACTTTTGCAATCAACAAATGAATATGCATTAAGACACTCTGCTACTGCTGCTTTTATATAGTGGGTTAATGGGCCGTTGGTCTGTCACACTTCTGATCTCTTGATTATATTAATTGATATTTAATCAAATGGCTTTTGTTTTCAAGGTATTTACATATTATGATAATCTATAGTTTTCTTTAATTTATTCTAATTTTTTATTGCTTGCTTTAAATAATCTATTCAGCTACTAATAGTAGTTTTCTTCTTTCGGCATTTTTATCATCGTTTCTTACACTTTTTTTTTTGTTGCAATATTAGGTTATGTTAAAGGAAGCTGTAAAATCCACTACTCAAAACTGCTATTCTTTTACAGATTGCCTGAATCCAGGATAAAAAATCTTCAAATTATTCAAAGTGATGCTATTTCAATTAAACAGCGTTAAGAGGAGTTGATAATGGCACATTCACGTAGCAACATGAACATCACTAACCCTATCAAAGAGTTAGTCAGTAAGAACAGAAATCGCTATAGAGCTGATGGCTTCAACTTAGATTTAACATGTATCCTTTTCTACGATTCAACTAAAACAATATAATTTGTAATTTTATTGAATTTAAATGCAACTACATATGTATATTTGTAAAATGTTTTGTTTAATTTTTTTTATGGCATTGTTAATTACTAATGTTAGACAATTTTTGTTTATACAATTTATGAGTTCACATAAATCAATGCATGCATTTGTAAGCTTTAAGGAATGTGAATATTCTTGCAGTAATCATTTCAATATTTGCATTTAACTTGAATTAATCATATCAATAATAATTTTTAAGATAAGATATTTAAATCAATGACAAATTGTTTATTTTTTAATACAACGAATAATTTTTCTTAACTGAATGTATTTAGATATAACATCAAAAATCATAGCAATGGGTTTTCCAGCATCTAACATAGAAGGATGTTATCGAAATCATATTGATGATGTGGTACGAATGTTAGACCTTAATCATAAAGATCACTATATGATTTATAATTTGTGTTCGGAACGATCATATGATCCCAACAAATTCCATAAGCGAGTACGAGAATTCCCCTTTGACGATCATAATCCACCGCGATTGCAATTGATTCGCAAGTTTTGCGAAAATGTGCAATCGTGGTTACATGAACATGAGCATAATGTTGCTGTAGTTCATTGTAAAGCTGGGAAAGGTCGTACAGGCACAATGATCTGTTGTTATCTATTACATGGTGGAGTCTATCGATTTCCAGATGAAGCGCTCAATTATTATGGCGAAAAACGTACTCAAGATCAAAAAGGTGTAACTATACCGAGTCAAGTACGATATGTGAGGTATTACGCGCGTTTACTTGAAGAAGATCTCGTGTATCGACCGGTCCAATTGCACTTGACTGAAATTCGGATGGAACCACCGCCAACATTCAGTAATAAGCAAATGGAATTGCATTTTACGATCTATGGAAGTGGCGAAGGAGATGGTACGGGTCCAATAAAAATGTACAAATCGACTGAAGATGAAATGCAGCGCAATGAACATTGTTATACTTTGAAATTTAAGTCAAACGTGGTTGTGCAAGGGGACATCAAAGTTGAGTTGCATAGTAAAAGTAAGATCTCAAAGAAAACCAAGTCGTTTCAATTCTGGTTTAATACGTTTTTCGTGGATGGCGCGGGATCCGGGGTGTCCAGTGCAAGTGGTAGTGGTGATAGAACACAACATATGCTTTTTGTTGATACGGCTGCACATAATTTGCAGAATCCGCAGGACGCGAATGGCTTTCTTAATAATTGTGGACCCAGTAATCTGCTGCCAAATAATAGGCCGTTGATGTTATGTTTGAAGAAGAGTGAACTTGACATTGTAAATAAGAAGGACAAACAACATAAGATTTTCTCTGCTGATTTTAAGGTAATTTTTTGTTGCTTTTTATTTACTCATTGATTTTGTGGTTGTGGTTGGTAATTTTTAGCTTATGACTGGGGAAAATTCTATTTGCTACAATACTATTTGAAATGATTACAACTTCAAAGAATTTTTTATTGTTTTATCAATCAATAAAGTACAATTTTTACTTGTTTTCTTTCTTTGTCTTGATATCTTAATTTATTATGTAAAAATCTTGCTGAAACTTCCAAAATCCATTTTTAAATTTATACAGACAATTATCAATTTCATCATGAATATTTCCTTCGCTTTACAGTTGGCCATTGACCTTCATACTCGCATTGATCTTCAGATCGTTTAAAAACTTTATTCAAATTTTGCTCGAATTTTGGAATCATTGGCGAATTGACATTATAACATGATTTAGGATTAGGATATTGAACGTTTTCGTCAATAATAGTTGTGCAAGAATCGTTATTTGATACTTTTGGTGGACTTTCAAGTACATAAGTGCGGGAATTACAATAAAATTGAGGCTTATTGGGAATCATATTCACCAAGGACTCGCAACATGAATTTTCTTGGGCAAGTGTTGTTGTTGAGTCGTCTAATCCACATGCCATGTTGTCTTCGTCGTTGTCTTGAAACATATTTACTATTTCGGGATCTAAGGTGGTTTCACATGGTTTTGTTGGTGTTTCTTTTAAGAACATTGCGAAGATTGATGCCATATTGGTTTTAGAAATTCTTTTGGTCTTATAGTAGTTTTCAAGAAAATTGTAGAATTCTTCGGACACATCGGAAGAAGACATTGCTGGATTCATTTTGAATTTAAATTTATTACACTTGCGCACGAGAATTTTATGTTATACAAGCAAATTTTAATTTTGATGTATGCCAATTAATCTTGGAAGACTTGATAATTTTCATTAAAATATTACAAAACAATGATTTGTTATTTTATTGTCATATAAAGTTTAGTAACAAATGAAAAAACAAAACATTGAATTGATTAGTTGAAAACAATGATAACAATAAAAGTTTTAAAGTAAACTTTTAAAAATTAATAAAAACAAAATATATTTTCAGATTACGCTCTATTTCTTAAAACCATCAATGAATGACACCTGGGGAATACCATCAATTCAAACACAAGAACGGAGCAGTCCAAGTTCAGATGATTCTGGCACAGATTCATCAGAATGGGATAGCGGTGAGTTAAGCATTTTATTTAATCAAGACAACAGCCATGAAGATGAAAACCTTCCGTTCTTTAACTATAACTCTACTGATGATATGTAAATATTACTAATTATCAAATTATCACGAGAATTACTACCGAATATAAGCAATGATACTATCCAATCTAATATACAGTAAACTTCTCAATTAAAAGTTCGATTAATCCGAATTAGCATTGACAAATTAAAAATTGTAACATCCACATTGTTTTCATGCCATTCTCGCATTGGTTTCAATCATACTCATTAATTTTCAGGTGTATCAATCACTCTTTGATGCTTTTTATATTTGGATATTGTTTTTCGTTCGTTTAGTGTGTGATTGTTTGTGTTGGCGTTAAGTGTATTTTCCTGTGTGTTTAATGAATATTCCAAAATTAGAGATGTATTTGTTCATTTTTACATGCAGCTGTGGAGTATGATGTGAATATGGATCCGAAAGGCGTCGGATATACCAGATTGTTATCGGAATGTGATCTCTCCACGAATCTCAACGATCTGCACACTGAATTATTTGCAGTTTAAATCAACATTTTTTAAACAATGACAATTTCTTTTTTTTTTCTCTCGTTATTTTTGCTTTTTATTTTGCCATATATTCTAGGACTTGATTTGCGAAGAAATAATAATTCTTTGGATCACATATTAATACATTTTTTGAATTTTCCTTGTTTTCAATTCAAAATTAGTTTTGTCTTTATCTAAGTGATAAAGTTAAATCAATAAATCATAGATAAAGACAATTTTTGTAAAATTTATGAGAATTGTTTTATCATGGAACATATCAAAATCAGGGCCAGGAGCTTTCAATAATTTTCCCCCAGTGGTCGATTCCAGACTTGTAGTTGGAATGATTTAACGTTGCCCACTTTGATTTTGATCAGTTCCATGATAAAACGGGAACTATTTCTTACATTTTACAATTTTACAACTGCATCTTCTAAAAATTTTCTTTATCTATGGTTAAAAACTTTTTAAATTATTTTTATACTAGAAATTTAATTGCGAATTGAATTGTTGATAAAAGATGCAGAATCAAGTCAAACTAATTGCTACAATCATCCTTCTTAATGTGAACTTGTAAAATTCATTAATGCCTTTATTATTGTTGTTGAAAGTCTTCATTTATCGTTTCGCCGAACGGTATAAATTAGCACTATGAACACCAACAATAATTGTATAATTCATATTTACGAAGATAATCGAGATAAGTGCAAATTATAATGTACTAAAGTATAATTTTATTGGAGTTTTAGCCATTTATCGAAGATCTAAATGTAACTGCAAATTACAAGAATTTTTTAAATTTTGTATTATATGTATTTTTGAAGAAAAATATAAATAACTTATTAAAATGCAAATAAACTAACTTCTTAGTTACAATTCACTAATTTTATAATTTTTAAGTTTTTTAATGATTTTATTAATTAACACTTTGGACACTTTTTGTTTTCGCCTTGTTCAATTTAACAATTATAATTTCTATATTCTGATCAATTATATTTGGTTTTTTCAGGCGAATCCACGGTGTTATGAGTGATACATACATTTTGAGCAAAGGAAAAATACATTGATAGAATAATTAATTGTTGAATAAGCGACCAACACAAATTCAACTAACTTAGCGATGTTAGTATGCTTGTGATACTACTTTTAAAACTGCAATCTCTCCCAAACCTGTGAAAAATTCTGGATTGCACAAAGAAGGTTTAAATTAGCCAACTTCTTCATGGATGCCGAAATTGATGACATCTTTGCACATTCATGCATGTACTTTAATTTGATTTCTGTCGTTCCTGCATTCAGATCATATCATGGTTCGTTCACTTCATCATCATCATACATACTTATGGGTAATGTCATATTTTTAGATATATTGCATATTTTCATCAAGCCATTATTAAATACATTAGCATTCACGGGTATTAAATGGTATCTACATATTTATTATTACTTTAATAAAGCCAACTTAAATTATTGACTACTCAAAACGTTTTTATCAAATAATATTATATGTTTTGCCATTTGTAGCCCTAAACATTTATGTCTAAATTATCGAGGACCAAACAATACAATGCATCTTAATTCGGATTAAAGAGACTCTAACAAAACATTGAATGCTTTTGAATCTCTCACGGAATCAAATACATGCGTTTAAACATGTATTTTAAATTTGCACATTTCTAAAGAAAATCTTAACATGTATAAAGAATTCATAAGAAATTGTTACTTGATAATTGGTAAAAACTACATACATATATTTCTAACGTTTTACAAAACTATCAGATATAGAATTCGAGGGCCAGTTTGTAAATGCATGGATAACCGAAGTTTGCAAGCGAATTTTTTATATGAAATTCATAAATTAAATAAAGAAATGTCCTGAGAATGAAATTATCCGTCTAAAAACAATCAGTAGTATTTAAATGCGTAGATATATTGATTTTTCTATATGAATATGATACATAACGTGAAATAACTTCGCTTTAACTTCCTTTATCCTTGCATTGAAAAACCATACAGTACACTTACTCTAGTTAAGTTTATTCTAAAAAATTGATTAAACTTGATTTATTTTACTGCAATAATAATTGAAATTAAAGCGTTTTGAACATTTTCTTATTACAATAATTACAAACAGGGATAAAATATAAATAGACCGTAATATTTAGCACATAGCATGTGATTTAATATTTATATATACCAAACATATATAATCGAAAGCATATATATATTGAAATACATAATTTTGGTTTCGAGAACTTGTCAAATGCTATTTGAGAAAATGAAGCGACTTACAATTTGTAAATATACTGATTTAATTGATGACATGAATGAAAGGCACTGGATATTATGTGGAATGATTTGAAAATTTTATTAATTTGATTAAAAATAGAAAAGTAATGGAAGTATTTCTAGACAGTCGACTCTATTAATTAGTTTTTATTGGCTTTACTTTTCCATGAACAAAGAAACGAATAGTTGCGATATTGTTATTTTGATATCCTCCTAAAATTTTTTTTATTTTAACCCAGAATGCCTCTTGTGGTCTAGCATGGAAACCAACGAAATATAAAAAGCAAATTATTAGTACAAATATATTTTTGTTTTATTTTAATAATTTGATCTCAATTCAATAAGTTTCATTGTGAATACATTATACATACATATATCTATAAATATATATAAAATTAATATTGCTGTTTATATATTAATATAAATTTTATATGAATGAGCAGGCAAATTATGTATATTCGGAAACAAATGTTATACGCAGTGGATATAATTTATAATAATGTTGATAATATGTATAATAATTGCAACCGTAGATCGGTACAAATGCATTTTGAATTGTGGATTTTATGCTATAGATTAGTGTGATAAAGTCTAAAAGTCTTGAAATTTATTATGTCCGCCATTATTATATTTAATATCAACTGCATTTCATATAAATATCAATTTAGTATTGATCCTAAAGATAATTAATTCATTTTTTTATTTGTTGCGTACTTTGTTTAGGAAATAATTACAATTTGGATTCACTATGTTAAATAGTTGTATTCTTAATGAATGAATCTCAGTTTTATTACACTGATACGATACAAAATTCTTAAATGTATTAACATGTATATTTTATTGCCTCACGCTGCCAGTTTTATTTTGGCTAAGGACTTAGTAAGCTTGATTTAAAACAAATAATTTAACAAATTTCGAAGTAGGCTTTAGAGATATGGTATTTGAAAGTTGAATGTACTGAGAGAGGAACTTGATGGAATGAAATGATGTTTCCGCACAAATATTCTAAATAAATCAAATAATTGTAATTAACAAAGAAGTAAAAAGTAACTTTAAACTATTTCAGACTGGATTTATATCTGCAATAATTAGAAATATTTTTGGGTCATATATGACCAAATTTATGTAAATAGAGTATGTAAATGTAGTTTGTGAAGATTTCTTGGTCCAGAAAACTTTTCTAGAATGATTAATTAATTAACTTGAAGTAGATAAACAATTAAATGTACTCTCTAATTGAAAGGCTGTTTTAATTATTGATATAGATAGTTATGATTATAAGTGATACTATAATTATATACTTATATATGAAATAGGTATTTATTCGATAGTAATAAATATTCACTGTAAGTTTCACACACATAGATAATGTTTTGCACGCATTTTCGTGTAGACATTTTTAAAAACAGAATTAACAATAGAAATTAATTAATTACACAATGTAAAATTATGATCATTGTGAATTAAAAATTTAAATTTTAATGCAAGAAATTCAAATGTAAGTCTAATCGAAAAATTGTGAATACTAATTACATATACTGGAACAGCTTTAAATGTTTTCATATTAAAGAATTAATAATGAAAAAAATATATATATATATATTTATATATTGTGCGGAATTGTGGAATTAGAACGTAGTTAATTATTTATACTATGTCACCATTTTGTATATTTAACTTATATGTACTTATGACTTATATTGTTACGATATTGCAATGATATTAAATTGTTAAGTGCCAAATCAATGAGTTTAGTCCAACCATTGATTGTTATTGCTAATTTTATCAATTCTGATGGAAATGATTCACAATTAAAGACCGAAATTTACAAGGATTTCAAATCTTTAAATAACTTCAAGTATACGATCCAAGAATACTCTCAATTTATTTAACTAAATATTTTAACGTCATAAGAAATGAAAATGATTGCTTAGTTAATTGTAGATCAATTCTCACATGCAACATGTCTTATTGCAAACATGTATTTATTTAATTTCGATACCATTTCCATATAATTTAATATAATTCGCCATTCTATTTTGTAATAATTTTGTGAATTGTTAAATGTAAATTTAAAACTATAAGATTATAAATAATAAAGAAGAAGTTATGTTGAATTTGGTGGCATTTTGTTTATTCATATTTACGATGTACATTAGTTTCAATAGTTCTTTTTATTCCAATTTAAAACATTTGGACCATATTGTTCTTCCGTTCGGGTGAAGGCGTCACTCATAGTTTCTTTACTTTCTACAGATGAACTTGTTAAAGGCGAATTACTAGATGCATATTGACTAGGAATTTCGGACATTGTGGAACGTACACTGGCTTTGGATTCCTTGTCATTACACTTGGGCTTTTCTTTTTTCTTTTCTTCTGGTTTCCGTTCGGGTGGTGGTGTTGCGTGATTGCATTGTTTTTTTGCCGGGGGCTCCTCCGTGTTTTTGTTTTCCTTATTTTCATTGGTTTTCTCTTTCTCCTCCCTCATAAACTTTATAAGAACTGCTGCCATTTCGGTTTTGGTTATCCCCTTGGTTTTGTAATATTCTGCAACGTATGTATAAAATTCATCCGAAAGCGAAGGAGGATGTCTCTGCTGATCCATTTGATTACAATTTTGAAACCTAAACGTGAAGACCAATTTTGAAACCAATGTTACAATTTCAACTAGAATTTTGAAATGGCAGATAAATTATAAGGAATATTATCATATTACTATGGCTTTATTGTTACTATAGAAATTTATAATAATTTTACTTTATTTACTATATTATTGGATTTTCTAAATTATTAAGAATTTTAGAAATAAATTAAAATCAATTTATAAGGATTCAAAGAACATGTTTATTTTAAGACCTTCTGATTTTGCAAAATTCAATAAACTATTTGTTAGTAAAATGATTCTTCTTGAGTATTAGCGCTATCACTTCGATCACTTTTGGAACCAGTTGGCGAAAACGACGTCACACTGGAGATTGTAGAAGAAGAGTAACTGAATTTGTCAGGAGTAAAATAATGCTTAGATTCTTTGTTGTCTTCTTTATTGTCATCTTCCATTATAAATTTCTTCATCGCTTTCTCCATTTCGGTTTTTGTTATACCTTTTACTAAGTAGTATTGTTTTATGATCTCATAAAATTCTTCTGCTGCAGTAGGTTTTTGATTTGGCTCCATGATAATATAACTTAAATTTCAAATAAATATAAAATATAATAAAGGTATATAATTTTGGACAGCGTGTAACGACTGCTAAACATGTATAATGACATTAATTGTAATTTTGGTTTCCAAGGATTTAATTTTTATTGTTTATTTTATCAATAGAGCTATCATTTGAGTTTTGATGGTGTAGTAATCGACATAGATTTAGGAAAATTGATTATGAAATATTTTCCTTCATGTACATGTCGGCCATTTTGTATAAAACTTAATGCCCACCGCAACTTCTCATGGTGGCATAAATTAATAAATGCACTTACAATTTAAATAAGAAATAAAACAGAATATTATTATATTTGTTAACTCTTCTTTATTATATTTCAATTACATTATTACAAAATAAAATTCATAAACAGTATTTTGAATCAAATCAAAACAATTTCCATATTCAAATAAAAGCCCCATGTAAATATATTCTAAGCATCCATTAATTAAGAGTTAACGAGGACAAGAAATTTAAGATTCAAATAGTTTTTTTTGTTTATCAAAATCAAAATTTGAATGCTACTATTAGGTGTTAAATATCTTCATATAGCCATTACTGCATTTTACGTTTGCCATTCCAGTCTAAAACATTAGGCCCATATTGGGATTCCGTCTTGGTAAAGGTTTCCAAACTCTCCACATTGACTGATGAGCTATTAGTACAAGTCTTGCTGGAAACAACGGATAGTGAAAGAGCTTCGGTATTGCTTCTTCCAAATCGTCTTGCAGGACCATTCGCGATGGTTTCGCATGATTCCCGACCAAGAATCGGAGCAATTTGATCTTCAATGGTACTTAAACTTGGACAAACGTCAACCTGTTCGTTTCCCCTGTGCTTTTCTTTCTCTTCTCGCATGAATCTTATTAATACAGCTGCCATTTGAGTTTTGGTGATACCTTTGGACTTGTAGTAATCGGCGATGTAGTTATAGAATTCGTCGGTAACGTTAAAAGACGTTGGATCCATGATTATTTACCAAAATTTACAGACTTGAATTTCGGGCGTGCCACTTCAATTTTGTATTGTGCACAATATGACAGTAGATTTTGTAGATTGTTTATAACTGGGGATATGTTTTATTTTGCTATAGTTAAACAATTGAGTCATATAAAAGTTCCATGATTATGTTTTATTTATCGTTGTCATGGCACTGCAACTCCACTTATCTCAATTTTTCTGAATTCAACAAACAACAAATTTTGCAAGATTTTTAGTAGAATTTGTAAATATCAAAACACCTAATACCAACACATTGGAGTCTTATGTTTTTATAGTCTCCTGAAAACTTAACTAAATTAAGATAATTAGAGTTGCGGTGGAAACAACAAATTGTGTTTTAATTTCTTTCAGACGCAGTAATTTGTACATGTATTTGTAAGCCATGAAAAGGAGATGTTTCAAGTTGTTTGTTTGTTTACTTGGTTCTTCTTTCTGTCACCTTCTCTGCTTCTGATAAGCACATACTGTATTGTGCTGCACAGTTAGTAGTAGAAGTGAACGTGCGGGCAAACTAACTTGATGCATTATTTATTTGTTGTTTCATAAATTAATGAACATTCTTAAGTTGGAATTACTACATATTGCACTGGTTATATGTTAAAAATCTATTTAATTATTATGGTTTACATAAAGAACTCGAGTTGAAATTTGGACAAAGCAATGATTTAAGAGCAATAGTCAGAAAGTGTAGTTAACATGTTTTGTAATTAACTTGGTCATTTGAGGAGTAATAACACGTAGATTAATTTAAGTATCTAATGATGAGTTAGTGGTTCTTTATTATATCATTTATCACAGTGTGGACGTGAAATGGGAAATGAGGAAAAGCAGAATGGTCATACGAATGTCCTGTACATATAAAAGGTAGGTGGCTTAATCCATAACAATAATAAAACATCAAATGAATATGATTAATAATTATTTATTTATGGTATTAAATTGATATGGGATTTTTACATAAATACTACATTTGCCCCTGCATGAAAATAAAAACAAATCTAATATTATTTGAATCCTGTGTATTTATTCAGATATGACATATTTATATATCTCATAATTTAATATATATGTAATTAAATCAATTACACAACGTGTTTTTGTCCTCTCTGATATTTCGAAAGATTCCTTGACAAATAATTTGTATACATCAAGAGATGAGAAAAGGTGCAAGTAATACTTATAAATTATTGTCATTCGTTCTATTTGTTAGATTTCTGATCAAATTATATCCTAGGAGAGTCACAAAGACTAACGAGGACAAAAACACATTAATTATCATTTATCTCCGACTAAACGTTACTACATTGATCTCCAATTCGTTCCCACGAATAATATTAATTTATTGTTTGCCTCGCGGGAACGATTATTATGATTCCTAATTATGTACTTACTTGTACTTTTACAACAATATTATCTGATTCTTTGCATTTTCTGCGATTTGTATGTTTATTTATTTTGGTCTGACATTAAATTCTTGTGTTTCTTGTCTATAAGTCCACGGTAAAAATCACTATAAAATGTTCACTAAGCATACGTACATTTTTGTTTCTTTACATCATCTTTACTTTTAAGATTTGTTGAGGGTCCATACAAACGGAAAATCTACATATTCAGTTATTGATAATCCGCAGGATGTGTCTCTGAAACGTGACCTATTCTAAGTTTTCAATTCAACATAAAATATATTCACCACAAAGTATCCACGAATTGTCGCACACATTCCGAATTACGATACTCGTACATACTTACATCTACATGTTATTTCTATTTGATTTTATTTTGTGTTTATTTGGTACTAAATTGGTACATGAATATGATGATTTGATTAAGACACACACAGGAAAATGTATTTTCGGTAAATTTCTTGATATAATTATTAGCGTCATCATTTGTTTCAAATGTTGCTTGCAGTTTGCAAACACAGATAATAAGCAATGCTGTTGATACCTTCTCGTTTCTAAGTACTAAAGGTATATTGGTACTGCAACTGCAGAGCAGAGCAATATTGTGTAATGGCATTAAAGAAAACCGTTCCATTTTTTTTTTTTTTTTTTTTTTTTTTTATTATTTGTGTGTATGTTGTTTCTGCCTTGCGGCAATGACGGATAACTCAGGAAACCGTTCCATTCAATTGTGCGCTCAATTTAATAGTCCATTTGATGTCAATGCGATTACATAGTTTAATTTAGTTTGGAACTAGCAACACAGTTATTGTTTTGAAATTGTGCGCTCCACTTGAATGTACGCATCAGCAAATGCAACAACATTTTAATCGAAATTCCTACAAGTAGCTAAAAGCAAATAAGTCAGAAAACACTCGATTTTGTTTCGTATTACAATTTGGCTCAAGTGGTTCGGCCAGTCTTTAAAATTGTACAATATCATCTCCCATTTGAAATTCATCCTTCTCTTTATACCGGAGTAAACCCGTCGGCCGTCGATAAACCTGAGGGAGAACTTAAATTCCAATACAACATATCTTTAAATAGGAGTTCGAGACGAGAAGGAAACAACGGCACCCGCTAAAAAAGAAAATCAATTCAACCGTTTTTCTTTTTCCCTTCCGCTAATCCTTCAAGTTTTTTGTTTGGAGTACTTCCAACTCTCTGTTCGATGCGTTTTTTCAACTTCTTTTTATGTAATAACTTTTTCTTTATGCGATAGATTCGATATTCGTTGGGCCAAAGGTTTTAAAGGTTTTTCTTTCGCCTCCAGTGTTCGCTAAATTAATTTGAGATGTTTCCGTTTTGCTGATTTTCTAGTTAATCCTCGCCTGAACTTTGATGTTTTGAAAATAAATCTTGCGTTATGCAGTCAGTAATATGCTTACTCGTATGCGTAGCGGTTGGTTTTTGTGTGGCAACTTCATTTTTCATACTCAACACAAAAATCTTTCAACATTTTCTACATTTTCCACATAATTACTCGCTTTCTTAACGTACTGCTGCCGCCGTCGCTTTCGTCGGCGTTCCGTTCCCTCTTAGATATGCTAATGTTAACATTTGATATGCGAAAGTTTTCAAGTGAAATCAAAACGTCTTTCTCGCCGCAGCAAATTTCCTCTTTTCTAAAAATGCAACTAGTATGATTAGAACAACTATAAAACGCATACCGCTGAGGTCTGCGAACTCGAAGGATGTTAAAGCTTTTAGAGTGACTTAAAAGACATCAGATTGAGCGGCACGAAGTCCTGGCGGCCGGTAGTCGTTGATCTCGTCGACGTCGTCGTCACTAGAAACCGGGGCACATTGATGTGGCGAGCAGGTAATCTGAGCTCCACGTCCACAAATGCACTCCACACAGTTACCGGTATCATGTGGAAGTCGTTCTCCTACATTATATTGCCGACCTGGAAATTCGTCACATGCGTCAGAAAATTTCGTTCGGCATTTTTCACATTGACAACTCACCCATGACTATACAGATTTTAGGCACATCCGTCGAGGTTTGAGGCATCATATTGGTTTGTTCATCGTTTTGGAAGTCGGTTGCTTCAGTAGATGGGACCGAGACGTCTGTCACATCGTCGCTTGTGTTTTCAATGATGTTTTGTGTGATAGCAATAAATTTAGAGGAGGTTCTCGTTGAAGTCGTAGGGGAAGACAATATCGGGGGTTTAATCGTCAATGACGGCGAGGTTGCAGGTATCAAAGGGGCAGCTGAAGGTTGTTGTTTAACTCCATTCTCTGTATGGGGAATGGAACCTTAGTTAGGGTTTGTTAGGGCTTTGCCATTAATAATTAACAATTGGCACTTACGACATGGAGTGAACGGTCCACGATCTTTGCAAGGACCTTCTAACGTTGGTGGACAATCTTGCCACCAGCAGAACATTTCTCCATCTAGGCACAAGCAGAATTCGCAGGGGTCTTTTCGATAAATCTACAACAATGATTTCGGGATGAGAATAACATTTTTCACAGGGTTTTAGTTTAGATTCAAGTTTAAGATTGCGGAAGTAAATATTTTTCACATCCTTCATTTTCGTTGCATTTCCAAGGAAAATTGTTGTTATGCGTGGTAAGTAGTCTAGTTTAGTCTAGCGAATAGGTATCGATATAATACGTGTTCTTACTGGTACATATACGCAATGCAAAGTCGTGCAGAAAATTGCGAAAAATTGAAGTAAATTGAGTAGTTTACATAATAAACTCGAAGTTGATACATTTCATGCACACACTATGAAAAGTACTTTAGAATAAGGTATACATACACATCTTCGAGTATCTAAAGGGAGAACATTTTGAAGAAGTATTATATAAAATATTGGAAAAACTCCGGGAAAACGATAAACGACAAGTAAGTGCATGCAACGCTACGCCAAAGTGAACTCTACTTGAAAGCAATATTTTAAGTGAATTTTAGCGCTGGAATAAAGGGATAATGAAATACTAAAAGTGACAAGAAACCCAATACTAAGCAAAAATTGAAAAATACATGATACATAAATTTCAAGTCAAATCTATTTCTATAGAACATGTTATAGATGAATAGAAAATGGCCGACTTCAGAAACACATTAGGTCTTAATGAAAAATTCAAAAGTTTAATTTTTAAATTAATGGTATAGATGTATACAAAATGGCCGACGTCACAAACACATTAAGTCTTAATGAAAAATTCATAAGTTTAATTTCTAAATTAATGTTATGGATGTATACAAAATGGCCGATGTCAGAAACACATTAAGTCTCAATGAAAAATTCAAAAGTGCAATTTCCAAATTTTAAAGCCCTAAATATCTTCTTTATCTAAAAGTAAAACACGTCCCTGTTTGTATGTAGTCTGTGTAGAACTACTTATGTTAGGGTGATATGTTCTTTGCGTAATCAACGTTTTACATGACGAACTTTACAGAGAGCGAACGACACGGAATGAACAAATCTAAATGTGAATGGAAGACGAAATGGGAAAGAAACTTAAAATTCAAAAGCCTAAATAAACGAGAACGCGATTCTTTGTCGAGTGAAATTAGCGCTGGCGTACTTGGTGCTCGACGACAAACTGTTGAAAACGGAAGTTTTTGCAATGTGTTCAGAGTTGGACTAAATTACCCTTTTCACATATTTTTATTTTGACGTTTTATTAAACTTTATCTCGAAATAAATAAATATGTAGCAAATAGTAAAGTTTTTATGATGCAGACTAAAATAAAAATTTAAAAAATCTAAAAGCACTGAACGCCGTCAACCGTCAAAATGCGAGATATATTTAGTTCTGTAGCGCAGAGCAAATCTCATCTTTATATTAATGCTAATGTATTTTATGATTTTTATGATTTAATGTAATGTACGATGTTTAGACTTTTCCATATACTAAAAGTATATTAAAAGCTTCTTTTCCGGTATTCCCATGTTTTGTTATTATATTTAGTGACTTTGTTTTTATGTTGAGATATATCTTCAGTACCTTCTTATCTTCCTACCTTTCTTTTATTAAACAGCCCCATGCTTGTTTCTTTTCAAACGATTGAAGTCTTACTCTAATTTTTCATTACTTTCTCTTAGCAAATGTTTTCTTTAAAAAAAAAGGTTTCCCTTTAATTAAAAGACCTCCTGCCAAATTTTCATTTGTATAAACAAAAATGTCGTCTTGAGAAAGTCTTAATAATAATCATAATTTCTTATTACAAACAATCGTCCTTTAGAAACCTTTAAAATCAAATCGGTCCTGTATTTGCTCAAAAGAAAAAAGAAGTACGTACAAGTAATGCTTAATGAAAGCTTTCATTTTCTCTTAACATGTCTACCAACAAGCAGCTGTTTTATTTCCTGCAAATCCTCCCTTGAAAGTAAAAGCGAGCGAGTTTTCGGTGGTAAGATCGTTAAAAAATGTAAAATTCGTAATTAATTAAAAACTTACTGGGAGCAAACGGGCCAGAACTCACAGGCAAGTTTAACGATCGTCGAAAATTTAGCGGCGCATTCCATTTGATGTTTATGTAATTCCATTATTAAAGAGCAAAGAAAACGGTGCATTATGCAAATGTCACGACTTCAAAGCAAAACGTGGACGAAATGAAATCAAACGATTTGCTAATTGTTAATCGTAGTTCTCACTTGAAAATGGGACTCTTGATGCAAATTGAAAATGCCGTGCTTTTAGTTCCGTTGAATACAGTCAGTGTTGGTTGTTGAGTGTCTTTGGCAATGCTGTCCGCTTTCAAATTCAGACTAGCCATGCAGATGTATCTAATACGCATAATTGGATACATCGAACGTTCCGCTTTACGCCGCCCCCAAATGTCCAATGCACACGAATGTGCGAACAAGCGCATAATGAAATTTCCATGGTGTTGGCGGCGTTCTCGAAATCGAATATAACAGGTCTGATTGATTCCAAATACGCGGCACGGCATTTACTATGAAGCGATTTCAACATTGTGCGGAATTCATAAATTGTTGTTGAAGTTTTTCGCAAATAGGTTTCGTTAAAAGAAATTGATTTATTGGTCTACTAACAGTGTTCTTTTATAATTTCTTAATTCCACTTGAAAAAGTTCAAAGTAGAAAACAAGCAAAAATGTTTTCATTGATGTCGTCATAAGGCGACAGTAATAGATCTGCATTACTATAGTTAGGAAAGCGCTCGTGCGCTTCAGCTTCTCCATTGTTTCACTATATCTTTGACTTTAATAATTAGTTTAGTTAGGCAACGTTATAATAACGTTCTCTGGGTGAAGATACGGTATTGCTTGTGCGGCACAATAGCAAGGGCTGCCATTGGGTTAGTTAACACCGCAATATGCAAGTTTCTTCCGAGTTTGACCAAAAGGCTTCTTCGAGCATGACTGGTGCGGATTAAGTTACCCCGAAAAGAAGTTAATTACCTTAGCCCAGCCCAGCAAAAGCTCTTCGCTCTCCTCTTCGTTCTGCAATAGTTTAAAGCGGTCGTTGATGCGGCGCCATGACCCAAGTGAGAAAATGTGAATGTTCCTGATTAAATTTTCTATAGACTGTTTCCGACAACGCGCAGCAGCGCAATGCGCCCATCGAGTGGAAAGTAAATCAAAAACTCAATGTATACACAATTCACAATTGCGCTGTAGTTGTACGAAAGGGAATATTAAGCAAATCCTGAACTGGATTCAAGTTAAATGATTAAACTAAAATCCGTACGGTGTACTTATGCCTATGGTTATTTGAAATATTAAGTTAAACTCTTTAAAGTTTCAGGGTCTTCTTCGTGTTGTTAGCTTTGAAACTGAGACGCTGAAGTTGAGCTGCGTCTCTTGTATAAATACGGGTAAATACAAAAAAAGGAATTGTATTAGGTTTAAACCTACGGTGTTGTGCCGGTGTGTGCTTCGTACCGCAATTCACTGCGTTCGGTAACGTGTTTTAATTAAAACACAAAGCGTTTGCGAGAAAGGAGACCGTACTATGTCCTACCGCACGTATTTATTATGGTCGTCCTCTGAAACTGCGAAACAGCGTTGGAAAAACAACGATTTCAGTTAATACAAGTATCAAGTGTTTCATGAATCAAAATGCTAATGTTTGGTTGTCTTTCAATATTTGTAATTTCGAAACAAAACAAACGAACAATGTCCCCAAATAGTTGAAGTTAAAAAACTCGAATGTGCTTCCAAAAGCAGTTTGTTCATGAAACAAAGTGGGTTTCCCAATTCCAAAGTCTTAATTACGTTGTCAGTCAATCAAACAAGAGGCGCATTGTTTTGGGTTGTTTAGTTATGTGCGCGAAACCGCAGTACATATTGCCTATCGTCGATAATTGATGATCTTCGACGTTGTAGCCGAAATTATTGAACGCGAGGTTTGCGGTGCGACGGTTTGTCAATGAGATTCAATACGTCTCTCGATTGGTAATTAAAATTGTTGCCGCTTCCAGCTGTGCGGAGTCGGCAGAGTTCTTGACTGCAACGGATTAGCGCCGCAATTTTCTCGACCAAACAAATTGCATTGTCTATTCGGTTTATCGACCTTTCTTCGCCATCGTTCAGCATCACCGCAACTAAGCGGCGTTGCGAGGCGCGGTACACTATAGTATGGCGATTTATTTCACTTTATATGCGCGTGGCGTTAATGCCGAGTATAATTAACGATTACCGACACGAGTACTTGATGCGACAATATGCCCAGTGCATGATTATTAGGCGTCGACAGCCGTTTTCCAGCTTCCCGCTTGCTGTGCTAAAACGGACAGCTTGAATAATGTTTTCGGAAATTAAAGTTTGCATTGTTATTCCGTTCGCAGCGCGATGATGTCCGCGTTCTCCGCCCATACCATTCATTTGTATTATCATTTGCGGTCAGTTCCATGCGAAAATGAACTTTGTCTTCTATTTCGCCCACGCGGTTTGGATAACATTCGATCTTTTACCAACTCGCTTTTCATTTGCTTCTAATGGAATTATCCTAAATGCATGAAGTGGTGTTTGATTTTTCATTTTTTGATTTCTTTTCAGTCCCTCCAAATTTGTAATCTGTAACAAACTTTTGCTAAATCCCATTCTGTTTTATTTATCTTTATTTACCACAGCAAAATCAATTGATCCTTCACAAACTCTCGGTTTTTAACTCTCTTTTGTTTCTGCGGTTTCCAAATTTATTAATTCGTTCTTGTCCACTGCCCATTGCTAATCAAACAATTTCAAAGTTTTAAATACATTTGCCAGTTTGCTTTTAAATATTCCCCTGAATTCGCAAGTGTATCCAATTAAACCACATTAAAACTTGAGTTTTTTTTATTTGGAGCGTTTCTAATTAGAAAAAGTTTATGCAACTATATATACGTTCTCCTTAAATTTGTCCATTGCTGGCACTTCCTAAATCTACGTCAAAGTAACCCGAACTGAAGTAACTTCCGGAACTTCCCAAGTTCGATTCGTGGGGAGGCGATCGTAATAATGTATCGCGTGACAGCTTCCACAAAAACAGTCAGTGGCCAAGCCAAAACGGACAATTTGACCACGACGCAGGAGGCGACTCTACTGCGGGATAAAGTTCAAAACGTAAAACAACGCATAAAACGCACAGGGTAAAGGACACGCGACGAGTTGGGACGATAACCGTCGATTTCATAACTTTTCTGCTCTAGCACCCTTGTAGCGCAACACACAATGGTTTTGCCCGTAGCCCGTATGTTAAGTGTCCCGCGCCCATTGCCAAAACCAGCCAGCAGCAAGCAACCCGAACGCGGAGTCAGCTCAGAGCGTCGAAAATGTAATTAAAGTGCACTTCATTGTTTGCATATTAAATACCGAAACTTTGGGACGACAATCTCGACGGAACAATCATGACCCGGTCGCTATACAAGTACAATGTACAATGTTTGATATTTACTCGCAAAATTCAAAAGTCACAAACGTGAGTTTTTTTTGTCCGATGCGTACTGATCGGATTATATAAACCGGAAATATAATATATTTCTTTAATTCGCTCGCATGCATATAAATTGCGTATTTAATAATTAAATCTTTGCGACAAATTGGTGGGCATTTTTATTCTTTGCGGAAATACTAGCAATTGGACCACCGAAACGCGTACAGCAAGGGAATTTTCGAGTGGAGGCGGGCGTGCCTCATTAGCCGAACTCATTTTTCATTCGTGCTCCTTCTCTAGCGTACTCTCATAGCTGAGTGTTCTTGGTGTAATTGCAAGCGTCCATCGCCACGGAGTGTTGCAATTTCTATCTAAGTAAAACCTGGGCATAAATGCACTAGCCATGTACTTCTTCAACATGCTGTATTTACGTCTTGCCGGAAGAATCATGACCACGTTGTGATAATCCTTTATATTATCCTTAAAAGCCTCTTTCGACAAAGCCACATCTTAGCAAACCAACCCACTAACACGAAGTAAGCTAGGCAAATAAACCACGTTCATGTTTCTTGCATTTATTCTTCCTGCCATATCCAAGCTCCAACTATTCAAAGATTAAATATTCAAAGGTTGAACTTGGAAATCCAATAAGTGCTGCTGATAAAAATTGCATTCTGCGAAGAACTTCAAGTAAATTTACGTCGTTTGACATCGCAGACATGGCGAATTGCCCAAAAGGTGTCTATCTGTCTGTACGTCCTGGCCAAATCAAAAAGTCCGAAGAAATTCGCAACCTGAGTGTTCTCTTCAAGGAACAGAACTTTTCGCTGAGTGGGAGGCAAATTTAACGATTAAACATTCCAAGCGCGCATTGACTACGTTCGTGGCATCGCATCGTCTCGCGTGCGTGTCTAATGAGGCATGTCGACGCTGATATCGAACCTGGAATACCTTACCGCCAATATTTTTGTCCTGCTTACTCTGCTAGGATCATTCGATTCCAACATTCAAACTAACTTACGAAAGGATTACTGATTCCCACCGAATCGGACACAATCGGAAGATAAAGCCTGCCGAATTCTAATATTCATATTTATGGGGATCTTATTTATACTAATTTAAATTGGTGATTGGAGATCGTTACTCATTTAATTACGAATTTTGCGAAATTTCATTTTGGGCAAGAGCATCTTTTTTTTGTTTGAGAAATTTTATTTATTAATATAGCAGAGTCGTTGTATATACCTGCAGAACACAATCTTATTAAAATGAAACTTTATTAAAGTTAAATGTTTACCTGCTGGCCGTGAGTATATTCCACCCCAGCGACAAGACAAGTCGCAGCCGAACTGAGTCGCTCCAAGGGATGAGTCGTGAAGTCGTCGTCGACATTATTGTCTCGCAGTTCCTCGTCCAAAGCGTTGGGGATGACAATGCCCGGCGAATTCATCACCATTGATAATGGCACTATAACAATACGTTATACTATATAATCCACTGCGATACATGAAATATTCACGCGCAAAACTGTCATAAGTGAAATAGTTATGCGCAGAGTTGGATTACATTTCAAGACTAGTCGCGTTATTCTACGACAATATTTTTTCCCACTGGATATTTCGAATTGTTAAAGCATGTATAGGATGTATGAGTATGAGAATAGAATGTGGATGTATATGTGTACCCATATAGCGAGTAAACGTTTCCGAGCTTCCGACCCGTAGGGTGGTACGTTTAGCGCCGAACCTGAGACAAGCACAGTGCTCAGAACAAGTTGATTAATGGCTGGAGGGTTGGGTCGCGAGGTCGTTTTCATTTCGCACTCACATATATCCCGTCGTTGTCGACAGATCGCGAACCACATGCTATTTTTGCACGACTCAGACAGTGAGTACTCGACTTCATAAAAACTGCCTCAATGGATTTGAAATTTAAGTACAACATAAATGGTGTAATTGTCAGCGCTTTTGGGGGCAAAATTTGTATATTTAATTAAATGCAGTACAAATTGAAATAATAAAAGAGCATGAATTGATTGTTCCTTAAGGACAATCTAAGAATAGTTGTCATTGCCAATACCGTCAAGTTCAAATTAGTATTGGCAATGCTCCCATAAAATCAGCTTAGTTCCAAATCAACAAAAAAAAATCTAACCACATTTCGACAGGTGTTGATGTAGAGTATGTCAATGTCACATCGAACAACAAGCAGCAGAAATCAAAATTGGGAGTGATTCCCATCTCTCGTCCAGCAGTCTTCGTCCAACCCTTTTTGCTTGTTACTCGACTAAAGATTTATTTGTTTATAATCAACATAAACGAATATTCGTCGAGGTACGTTAGAAATTGGCTAGTGGGCTAAAGTTGATGCAGACAGTGGACGAGACGGTGGCTGAAACGTATTACAGCGCTGCTGTTCTTAAATGAATCGTAAGGAAACCAACGTAGTGAATTCTAAATTAGTAGTGGTACTAATCTCGGTCGTTATACATTTTTAGTGTGTGCAATGCCTTTTTGGAGAAGCAAAACTGATACGAATAACAATAGTTTACTTTGTCATTTTACATTTTACAAGAACTCTAAAAATCTTGTAAGTGGATATCCCGCAGAATCCTCAGATATAAATTTAAACCATAAATTCCACGTTTGCATTTCAGCATAGTCCAATAACTTTTTGTAACAAGACGTTCGTGCAACTACAGAAAATGGTGGAAGAAAAAACCTCGTCAATCAATGCTGCGACTTTGATGGTTGGTGCTAACTATAAAGTTGGCAAGAAGATAGGTAGTGGAAACTTCGGGGAACTCCGATTGGGAAAGAACCTCTTCACTAATGAACATGTAGCTATTAAAATGGAACCCTTGAAAACCAAAGCTCCGCAGTTACATCTCGAATATCGTTTTTATAAGATGCTCGGCTCTAAAGAAGGTATTCGCCCCATTTCTCTGGTTTTGTCTATACTAATGCTTAGGGAATGTGAAGGTATTCCAAAGATCTACCATATGGGTATATGCGGTGGGCGATATAATGCTTTAGTAATGGAACTCCTCGGTCCAAGTTTGGAGGATCTATTTAACCTCTGCAATCGCCACTTTCGACTTAAGACTGTCCTTATGATTGCTGATCAAACTCTAGAACGGATTGAGTATGTCCATAGTCGTCGGTTGATCTTTAGGGATATCAAACCGGAGAACTTCTTAATTGGTCGAAATAAGAATAATAAGGAGAAGTTGATTCATATCATTGATTTTGGCCTTGCTAAGGAATATATTGATAAGGAGCGGAATAAACATATTCCTTATAGGGAACATAAATCCCTCACAGGTATTTTCTGGTTGTAGAAGTTACAGAGAGTACACCATTTAGAAATCTATCGTATGATAACATTAAACATTCTTGAACGCACTGTATATCAATCGATAGATTATTAAATTCTGTATCTCCTAGCTGAGTGCAAAGTCATGCAAAATGATTTTTTTCAATAGGAACTGCGCGTTATATGAGCATAAACACCCATATGGGTCGTGAACAGTCACGACGTGATGACCTTGAAGCACTTGGTCATATGTACATGTACTTCTTGCGAGGATCTTTACCTTGGCAAGGACTCAAAGCAGATACTTTAAAAGAAAGGTAAACCTATCCTTAAACCCCTAAACTTTTAATACATTGATCTTTAACAACAAGTGGGACCATGCATACAGGTACCAGAAAATAGGTGACACAAAACGAACGACACCAATTGATTCACTTTGTGAAGGGCATCCAGAAGAAATGGCTACTTATATGCGTTATGTTCGCAAACTAGATTTCTTTGAAACTCCTGATTATGATTATTGTCGGCGTTTGTTTCGGGAGCTCTTCGAACGTCGCGGATATGTTGATGATGGTGTTTTTGATTGGTCTGGACTCTATTCTACTAGAAGTGAAGATTGACTAACACTCTTATTTCCAACTATATATATCGTTTATATGGAAGTTTCTAACTTTATTTACTAGAATTATAAGGCAACAACGTTTTATTTCTCATGACGAATAACTCTGGACAACAAGAGTTTTAATACACTTTTGATATTTTTAACGAGTTGAGTTTGAATATTTTGTTTTTGAAATATCCTGCTATGTAATGTTATTCGCATTCCTCATATATTGTGGTATGTGTCGAGTCGGACGTCCGTTAGCAAATTGCAACTGCTTCGACTGTCGATCAAGTACAACTTGTACATGTCGAATTGTGCGAAATTCGTACCAATATCGATGAGTGACGGACGCGACGCGGAAAGTCAAAATATTCCTTTTGGTTGGGGGTTTAACTTAGCTAGAAGTGTTATACGCATTGGAAAAACCCGAAGGAATTGGAATAACTTCGCTTTTGCGATATATGGTCGCAGTTTTATTTATGTCCCGACATCCGCCTATAACTTTAATAACTTGTAACCCCTTTACTTCCTTTTAAGGTTTTTAGAGGAAAAAGTGTTGCATTTTATTGATTTCAAATTATTTTTGTTATCAATTAAGTTCCAAATTAAATTTTATTTCGATTTTAAATTATTGGGATATAGAAACGGAAATATGGTGATTTAAATATGGATTGAACAAAATGTAGGGATTTCTTTCAGAATTTATTGATACCTTCTGTATATATCAGGATACCAACGGAAATTCAAACGTCACTTTGACTTTCAAACCAGAATCGTAAATATTTCCACCTTCGCATAAATTACGAATTCCATGGACCATCAATATTTAAATTTTAGGCACAGTGGGCTGTTTCAACCCTGGTGGAAATTTTTCAATCGAGGTGATGAGTAAATAAATTTTCTACTAAAAGATCCCACTAGAATTTTATTGCATTGTTTCAATTCTTAATAAATCTTGGCTTTTTTCTTGAATTTTATTAAAACCAATTTATTCATTTAAATCTCCCTAAGAGATAGTTTCCCGTTACATGTACCACCGCAAATGTGAAACGCTATTTGAGGAAATTCGCAATTTGTTGTTGATTTTCGGCATATTTGTGTTGTGTTGTCATTCATCCGTAAACAACGAGTGTATGTCGACCAAAAGTTCGAACGAACAGCAACAGTAACGACGCTAGGTAAACATAAGACACAAGACGTCGGCGTCGGCGACGCCAATGTTTACTTTGCATCTGTCGTGCACGCAAACTGGAACGGAAATGTAAACAAGCGTCGACATGGCGAAGACGCCAAGATGATGTGTCTCAACGAAACGAAAGTCTCGCGCCAGAATTTTGATGAATTTCTTTCTGGCTTGCGCAATTTTTTATATGCAAAGTTGAAGTGTAGCTCAGGTTCGCGATTTATCGTTTTTATAGCGGACTTGAAATGTGTCTACCGGGATGAAATAAAAGATAGAGTGGAACTTTATAAATGGCTATTTTGTAGTAACGCTGAAAGAAATTAAACACAAATTTGGCGAAACAAACAGACATATTCGTATGAAACATAGCAAACATGTCACGCATGACTACACGTCTCATATTTCTTGAGTCGCAACTCCTTTTTCTATTTCCTATGTTTTCTTTGCTTTTCTTTTCCGAGTCGCGTTTGTCGCCACCTCAGTGCCATGCCGCCGTCTTGAGAGCAGGCTTTCAACTCACGCGATGTGTCATATTCGGGTCTCAAGAAAATTGCTTATTCGCCCACCGTACCAGCATCGTGTCGCCCTCCGCACGCTCGTAATTCCCAACAGCGTGTACTTCATGTCTTGTATCGCTTGTAGGGAACATGTATTTGTTTTATGGGATTTGCCGTCTAGCTGTGCTGTAACTAAAACTCGTGCAAAATTCGTTTCTGAAGTGGAAGTGGAAGCAAATCCGCTGTAATGACGCGTATGGTCTGAAAGAAGATTGGAAACGGAGTAAAATGCCGCGCAAATAATTTGCACACATCGCATAACAATTGATAACATGTGGCAAAGCCAACAAACATTCTCGTTCATTCCTCTTTTTCGTTTAATGATCCTATGAAACTCGGATAGTTAGTTAGCTCATACTCGGATGTCCGCTGTTTTTTCCTACTTTGATATTTTACGCTTTATTAATGAACGCGTAAATGGCGCTTTCATAGAGTCCCCGCCATGTCGAATTAGGTCCGCTTGTGAGAATCTCCCCTCTTGCGCTTCCGACAAGGCATTGATTAATCGCGACTGTCAATTACGTTTGCAGTTTGGAGCATCCTGAGCTTCTAGGTTTAGACGCGCACACGCTACGTTCGTTAAACAAATTAATCTCTACGTTCAAGCCCGGCGCATTCACATTCGTATTAATGATGTGCGACGGTCGCGTCACTATTACTTAAGCATTGCTTTATTTTCAAGATGGTTTATTTTGTTATTTATTTCTTAAAATTCTTTTTCTTAAAATAATGAAATTTTTATATAGTAATATTATGTTTCTGTTTTTTATGATGTTTTTATTTTAGAATCTAATCAAATATTTTATGTTTTTTTTTCTATATCTTCTTGCTACTAGACTCCATTTTGTTGTGTTGTATAGGTGGCAGTAGCGTAGCTGACTTAGACGAGGCTCCGGGTAAAGAATTACGTACTGATAGTTGGTTTTGATTTTACTAATAAATTAAAGTCTCCCTTTTAAAATTTTTAATTAATTTAAATACTAAAGTATAGTATAAGTTCAGCAAGCATATTTAAATCGAATTAGGATTTAATTTTTGTTCCTCCATGCACTAGTTTCAATAGACAAGTAAATTGAATTTTATTGTACGATAAATTGAAACACATTTTTGCCCTTAAATTCAGTTAAAAATAAATTAGCAAAATAATGTATTTTATACAAATTCCTTTAATATTAAAAAACAAAGTCTTTACAAAATTAATTGAATTCAAATTCATTTAAGTCCTTAGAATCCTAAAACAATAGAATTAAAGACTTATGTAAACTTGTTTGTTTGCATATATTAATGTTTGTAACTACCCTTACCCTTTATTAAAAAAGTTTACAATTAAATTATATCCTCGTCCTTAACTTTAGCAGTACCTTTAACATTTAAATGTCCTTTAGATAGATAATCACAATCATAGCAAAAGATTGAATATGCCGGTATATGACATTTGAAAACAAATGGCAATGGCAAGAAGATAAGTCACATAATAAAAATTAGACAGTAAATTAGGTCATCAAATGCTAAACGCGAGAAATATAATGAGAAGGTCATATTCGATCGAATGTCGGAAATGTCAGGAGAAGGAGACATTTCACCTTTAGGTGATTGCTGATTGCTTGATATAAAAATTTTTTCATTTTCAATTTTCGTTAATGTAACCAAACATAATCTATGTTTTTACTCTAAACATTTTAAATGATCATTCAAAATGAGTTTTATTTTTTCAAACAAAATTGCATTGCGATAATCTGCGAATCCAAAACCAAATTGTGTGTGATCTATTCATAATTCCACAAAGAGCCACAAACAGCACCGCACAATTCCGCATTTCATAATACAAGCACGTTTCGCACGTTTAGAATTTGTCCCGTCCATTTATTCCATTTGCCACTAAAAAAACATTTCATTTCATTTTATCCTAGATATTTTTGCACAAAGCGAAATTTGCATTAACGCACACACAGGTTGTAAAATAGAATTAGTGTAATTAGATATAATTACAATTAATGCTAATTAAACAGATGAATAAGCGATAGTAGGGCAAGTACGGGTCAGAGCATAATAATATAATTAATGGAAAGTATGGGATGAGTAGTTTGGACAGACGATCACCGGGTTCAGGCTTTCTATTCTAAAGGGTAGTTAGAAGCCAGTAACCAGCAGGCGTCTTACATTCGATTCGGATTCCGTTGTCGATCTGCGCAAAGCCCGCCGTTGAAATTTCGCATGTCCGAATTAATCCGCTTGACCCTTTCGTCGGGCATCGAATCCTCGCCATGGCGTTGCATTTGTTCTTGTTCTTCGGCACCCATGCTTAAATAAAACGCTTGCTTCTATGGACACAATGCCTTGTGAGGATCGGCGGATCCCATCGGCTCGGCACTCGACGTTCTAAGTCTTTAATGTATTATTAAACTATTAAACAATGGATAATTGAATATATAATGAATAACGGCACACAGATAATGCGGTGGAAAATGCGAAATGTGGTATAGAGCAAGTATCTCGCTTGAACACAGGAATTAATTAATTAATTTCGATCACACACACATGTATACTTTCACCCATATTTGTGCTAGGTATTAGCTACCATTTTCACATAGAAATGTATACAATATAATACTGATACGGGACTGCAATATTATATAGTATATTCGAAGCTGCTCTTTTCACCGGGCGAAAAAAAGTAAAGTAAAGCGTTAGCTGATGTAATGTGATATTGATGAACGAACGCGATATTATTTATTTATATCGAATATACTTCGATGAAAGACTGCCGAAAGTGAATTTATACTAGTGTATCTAATATACAATGTGCCCCTACAAATAAGAACAACTTTGTCAGCATTTTTTTGTTGTCGTTCCACGGTACAGATGCTTGCTTCCTATTGGTTGAAAATTTCGCGCCTGTCACATCTACGACGCCACCATGAAAATGCACCTTCAAAATTACAACACAGTCTACAACTTGCCTCTGTGCAGTTCCTCGCCAAATAATTCTTTCTAAAACACCCTATATAAAAAGTACCATTTCCGTGTCCTGTAGATTTGGCCCACGTTGTACTCTTGTCGGATATTTATGAACTATGCACATTGCACGCATACCTGGCGCGCGTGAACTCATAAGGCATGCGAAAATGCCGGCGTGCTTCCTTCACGTGGATACGAAGGACCAACTTTATTAAAATACATTTATCAACAAGATCGTCCTGGAAAACTCGCGGACCGGCCTCTAAGATTGCGCTGGAAGATGTTCAAAGCGCGTAAAACGTCGCTTGTTCACTTTTTTGTCTTTGCTAGGCCCTTGAAAACTCGCGTCAAGGGCGGTTCGCGAATGCTTCAATGTCCTTGAGCGTCCTTCCCGTTTCGCTACTCTGCATGAATAGAAAGAACTAAACTGCACTTGAGTTTCTAGTTCATTTTTTACAACTTATGTGTCTTCTTTGTACTCCTACTCTACATATGAGATTTAATTCTTTTTTAATAAAAGAGGAATCCGAAATGTAATTGTTTTTGAATTTTTAATAATGACGGTATTCTAAAAATTCAAAAACAATTTCTATCAAAAGCAAGAGGATGTAAAGCAAAATCATTAGCGTAGTTTTTCACTGGGAAGCTTTTCTTCTTTCAATGACAAAACAAGTATAAACGTCGTTTGCATTTGAGTTCGGGATGACATGATGACGAAGACTTAATAGAGCTGTCATTTCTCGTCGCGGGGAACAATAATGAACAACTATGACTAACGACTCATCATGTTTTTGGCACTGGTTTTTTACGACGCTTGTCTGCAATTTTCTTTATTTCGAAGTGAAGAGCTTTTGCTTTTTCAATTGTCGGCGCGCCGGTATAAATAGATTGCACGCGTGGCGTGGAAGACAAGTCGACCGATCGATTATTCCTTCCTTCCGCACGGTGTGTTGTAACGTTAAACGTGAACATAACGCACTCATGGACATGCTGCCCATCCGAGAAAATTACCGAATTGCTTTCCCAATCGATTGCTTGTATTTTTGTATGACTGACTTTCAATGTTTATGCAAACATGCTTGATCGAATCTATTATGCATGCCATAAAACAATCATCCGTTTTATCGACGTGAAATAAATAAAACAGGGTTGTCTTTAATTTATACTTTAATCTAAGGAAAAGTTAGAAATTGCTAGGGGTGTTCAGTCAAGAAGAATTTAAATCGATAAAATAAAAGTAATAATTGGATTTTAGAGTAAACTATAATACTGGCATTTTAATTGTTCGCACGTAAACTTATGACGCACTTACTCCACTTACTAATTCACATCCACCTTCATTTGTTCCAACAAGGAGCAGGCCCCAAAGCACTTTCGGTTTGTCGCCGTTGAAGCTGAAGCTGTCGTCTCGTGCTTGGTACATAATTCGAGTGAAAATTAAGGACTATCTGAGAATAATATCCTTCGGGGATGCGAATAGGTTAACTATTACATAATTTCGTTGCCTGTTTCCGGCGTTTCATACCTGCCGAGAATTATGGCACAATTGCCGAGAATTTATGCCACTCTCAGCAAATGCCGCGTGAAATAAGAAGATTGCGTGGTTGGTACGTATACAGCGAAGCATACGAATCAATGAAATGTGCAACGATCGTTCACCGAAATGATTAATCCTCACCAAACCGCAACGCTATAGTCAAACATATTGTTTTATAAATGAAGTACGCGCGCTCTTCATATTTCATCTCGGCATTTTTCTCGAGCGTCAAGCGTCGTTTTCCACCCTTCGTCAGCTCAGCTCTGCTCGGGGTATATTGAAGGAATTGGAAGTCTTGGCCGACGCAAGCGAAGAAAGCAAATTTACTCCGGGCCCGAACGAAGCAAATATCTCTCCGGAGGACTATTTATTTAACTTTTCTTTTGTGTCCGCGTCTATTGTATGCCGTCCGTTGAGCTTCTGATTGTCGTCGACCACTGTGCTATGCGATACGAATGCAGTCGGGGGGCTGATTTGTGAAGATAAATGCACACCGGCATGGTGCAAATAAAACTCACATCGATGCCGTCCTGGATAATCAACAAATGTAACTAAGCGCTATGGTCCTGCCATCGCATCATTAGAATTTATGTACTTTATACGAGCCTCTCACATCTATAACTGCGTATGACACTAAATGTCGTTGTCGTATGCAGGCCATAAATTTAGGCCATTTGCAGAGTCGTCTTAAAACTTTCTTTTGTTGCTTTCCTTTTGTCTTCTTCCAAAAATGAAATTAACTGGGATAACTCACGCTTTTGGGTTCGTGCAAAAATGAAATAAAACTTGATACAACATTGATTAAAACGTCATGGGTGTGAGATTGAGGCGGCAAAACGTAAATAAGCACAGCACGTTTGCTTGCCTTCGTCCAATATACATGCTTTGATTTTCGCATTACCTTGCGATTCATTAATCCCTGCGCTCTATAAACTTTGATACGAGATGTGTGATCCTGATTGATTGGGGTTAATTAGTTAAATACACATCGTATCAAATTACATCACGTCATCGCATTTACGATAAAAGGCTATTGGTTAACTTAGTCAAGTAGTTATGAATTCTAATGGTTTCGATATTGTCAAAGAAAACTTCACTTTTTCCAGTCACCGCCACTGCCACTGCTGCAGTGTTCACGAGGACAAAATGGAGCACATTAGTCAGGCGTTATATGCCAAAATCCTTTTGTGGTCTTAAAGACTCCCAAAATGGAAACCTAAAGTTAAAAAAGCAAAAAAAAAATGTGCAAGATCATCGACAACTAGAAGCTTGATTCTTCAAGCTCCCCTTCTACGAATGTCCCATTCAAATTTTATGCCTCGTTGCTTATTAACCGTCCGCGCCGTGAAGCGAACTTAACAATTTAATTTCTTCGCTAACATTGAACCCTCTAACATTCTCATGAATGTAACAGGAAGTAACAAGTCCACGCTGCGAGTACATTAAAACCATGTTCACGACGAGGACAATCGAGCTTACGAGTTAACAAAGGATTACGGGGGGAAATATTGCGCTCATTAAAGAGTTTAATATACATTCTATCGTTGTTACTTGCTTGGCAGTTCCTTAATCTGGGCCCGTGTTCCCAGCTTGCTTCCTTGCTGTCGTACAAGTGAAAATAAAGTCGATGCATTAAACAAATTACAATTATGTATGAACAACGAGGAATAGCTGGTATGAGTATGTACTCGGACGATGTATTTATTTACTTAATTACCAGTGCTTTGGCATTTTTGGAGCAAATATAATTAGATAATTACGCAATAATTGTTATGGGATTTATAACGCGCGAGTTTAATATATAAGCCGTACTGCTGATTGTTTTTCGACGCTTCGATTTTAATTTCTATCCCATTTGGGCCCGGGCTGATTTGTTGTTTTTGCGTTCGATTCGTTTATATTCGTTATTAACACATCGTTTATTTTCCGATATTTGGTGGTGTGTAGTACTAGCTACGCAGTTATCTATGCGCTATTTTCACGCTGTTGAACGCATCCAAAATAAAAACACAAACATTCAAAAACTGAAAAACTCCAAATCGCTGACGTTGACGTATTTGTATTTCTGCCTATTTTCCATTTTCGTTCGCGTCTTCAATTTTGCACATTTTGCGCTACTGTTTGTTTTTGAGTCATATACAATTTTTCATTTTTATTACGTATTATTATTTTTTACACATTGAGTGTTTGTATCGTTTAGAACCGGCAGACATTTTGCTTTTCACCTGACGTGCAACTTTTCCTTTTCCATTTTTCACACTGTTTTGTTATCCAGTTTCAAAGCGTTTAGTGATGCCCAACTTTAACACGTACAAATTTCAAATTTCTTCAAGCTACTGGGAAAACGAGCCAGTCGCAAGACTCGTAATTGGTTTTTAGTTTTCTCGGTGTTTCCTTGCGGTTTTTTCGCCGTGTATCTTCTTTGCTTTCGTTTTGATTTTATTGCCACGAATTTTCGTTGTAGTGTGATTTCCCATCGGATTGCACCCTCCTTGCAACTTTGCTTCATTCATCTAAACCCCAACACCATCACCAAATACAATTTCCGACTTCCTTCCAATATTTTCTTGCAATGGTCGATGTGGACGTACTAGACATGGACCCCTCCAAATATGTGGTTCTTATTTTCACTCTTACATACTTATATTACGTACTTTTAGGGTTTTCTATTTTCTTTTCAATTATTGGGGTGATTTGATTAGATTTCCCTCTAAATATAACGTAAAATTAATTTAAAAAAATCTTTTGCCATTATATAGTGACTAAAAATAAAAATTCAGGTTATTGTGATTAATGCTTTGTCTTTGGCGCTCTTTAGAAGTTCATTATTCTTATTTTTCTCTATAACGCTAGAGGCAGTAACAAAACCAAAGCGACTTTCAAGCTTGAAATATTAAAATTCTGTTCGGTATAAATATGAATTTTTCTAAGAATTCAAATCTCCCTGTGGTGTCCTTGTTACCAACTGCAAAAATTTAATTGTCGTTTTATCACATATGAAACAGAAAGGAATTTTGAGTATTTCCCCACAAATAGCCAGCATACATAAAATTCCCAAGTGATAACGATGCAAAATATGCGTGACCGAATACAAACGAATAGCATCGAAATACAAACAAAACGAGAGAAAAAAGATGTTGATGAAACTTGCGCAACACAACGCGATGGTAGCATACGCCAAGCACATTTTCTAACAATTAGCATGCCGGGATGTTCCGCTCGAAACAGGAACAATGCCAAACATGGTTCCTTTGTCAACTTGAACTTTCTTAAAAGTCACGAGAAAATACCTCGCGGCTTCTTCTGATTGTAATCAAGCGCTCCGAGCATTTCATGCATTTTCCTTGGATAAATAACCACTGGCTGTGAACGTTGCAATTGGCCACAGACAGTAAAACATCAAGAGGGAACGAGAGCGGTACCATTCCCCAACCGAATATCACAATCATTCCAGATCATTTTATAAATTATCCTTGAAATGCTGGCGTATCTTTCTAGTAAGTGGGCGCATATCGAAAGAAGGACGAGCCCAATAAAGCGCAGAATGATGATCGCCGTTGGCTATTCCTTTAAACCGTTTCCCATTTTCTATCTTACATCGCATCGCGTCGAGTAGAGAGTAGTCCAGTTGAACGCGTGGCTAAATAAGATGGAAGAGCGGAAAGATGAAGATGATTTGAAAAAGCGATGACGCGTAAAGACTTCTTAACGTGCACAACGTAAAATATATTTCGCAATAAAATAAAATAAAAGGACTCAGGACTAAGTAAGGACTGCTACTGCTATTGCTGCAAAGGACATGACAGGGTAAGACAAGTAGTGGTCGAGATGGAAGAAAGATAAATAAAGTGGTAAGGAATCGTGAGGAATGCATAAAATAGGTCGGCAACACACCGCATGCTCTGAATAAAGATTTACAATTTTAATTGATTGCCCTCCGGTGCTGTTAGCTTCTTACTTCTTCTTTCTTCTTTCTTCTGGCTTCTGCTGTCTGTCTTCTCGCACCGAGGACTTATTTGTTTAATTAATCAAACGTCATTCGCTCCGTGTTGAATTTAATCAATTCAAACCAAAGGTACTTGTACGGTACTGTATTGCTACTAACTACCTTTACTATACCGACTTTACCGAATTGATTACAAGCAACACATCGAAAAGTACAGGTAACAGTTCAGTGGCCAATGCATTTGTAGGAAAGGAATAGAAAAGGGAAAGGGTACGATGGACGAATTGAGAATCGGAAATTATTTTTATTGCAGTGTGCGCACGATTGTAATGAAAACAATATAGGAAACACAACTTTAATTGAATCGATAATTTCATAGAAACACGCACGAGCAGAATGTGGAATAGAAGTGAGACGTGAGTGCCGCGACGTTTTCCTTTCGATTTTAGATACCATAAGTTGAAATGCAAGTTTGTTTCCCCCTGTGATTCCATATGCATGCCCTTTGAATTGTCGCAAATTGCGCATATGAGTTTCGCCGTTAATTGAAAACTGAAAACTAACTGATGCAATATGCTTAGGAGAGAGAAAAAGACCAAGCGTATGATGCAGAAAAGCTTTTTGTTCAGATTCTCTTTAGAATTTTATACCTGCGGCAGAAAGCATTTATATTATTTCGTAATTATTTAACACGGCACCCTGGGGAGCATTTACAGGACAGTTTACGCGCGCGAGAGGATTTTTCGAAGAAGTAAATGGTACGCGGGAGACATTAAGGACTCGCACTAATCACTCGCGTTTTTGTCCTGAGCGCGAATGCCAAGGAGCAACAGATCGCTTCGCTTGGCTGAGCGCAACGTGCGCTAACAGCAAACAATAATGTAGTAGGCGTACGTACTCTCTGTACAGCATTGCCGATGGGAATTCTAGTGGCGAAGTTGATTTAACTTTTAATTAACGCCATTACCTCCGCGGCATGTGCGCGAACAATTCCAACATCGAAATACGTTATAGTTTGAGACAAATTGTAATCGCCACCACCGCGTCTACTCTACGCAATAACTATCAAACTTTAAAGTAACTTGAAAGTCTCACCTGCGTGCAAGTCCACCAAACAACCCATGACGATGATGAAGACCCAGATGGAAGGCCTCCATCCGTCAATCAGTTGATGGGGGTGCATGATGTCTCGTGTGACGGCACTCTGAATGCAAACGAATAACAAATCCAATGGATCTTGTTGAAGGGGACTTAAAGACACGAAGCGGATTCGTTGGATTTGCAAAAGCAGCAGCAGGAAAGCGAGCGAAGTCTGCTTGCCACTCGGAAATTGAAGCAGTGTTTGGTGCTGAGAGCGAGTGAGGCGGCGAGCTTTAAGTGCCGGCGGCTGGAAGTCGACTGACGCTGGCTGGCGTGCTTTAACGATGTGCGGCGTGACGGCGGGTAACTGCCCAGGCTCATGAACGAAGGGACGCAAAGTACAAACAAATTTTCCAAAGGGAAATTTTGAACTTGCAGCGACTTCTGGTGAGTGAGGTATCAACTAACGGAAAAGTATTTCAATTTTGGAAAGGACTCATTTATCCGGATACAAGTAATAGGCAAACCTGTCGCAGTTGTATCAAAATCTGTTCAGTTTTAAAATTTATATCATCATCAGACACCCGTGGGTGGACAATCAGGGTCCTTGGTCAATCTTGGTTGATCTTGGTCTACTTGCATCCAGTTCAGCAAATTTTGCACCTCGCGACTATATAGCAAAGCATATTCGCAGTTCGCGTTTGGCAAGTGAACATGTGCTACGTATTCATTCTTCGCGTTAATAACTTGCAATTTTTAGTTCGAATTATGAATCTTAACATATATTTTAAACTTCGGAGTGCATAAATAATTACAAATACAAGATGTTGATATAAATTTTTAAATTAACGTGTTGATTTCCTGCTCATACATAATCACGGTCATAACTAACAATAACATTTGGTGCATTCATTTTTCTCAAATGTGTTTAATGTGGTATTGACCAAACGGCTCAATGGATTTTCATCAAATTTGGATTATAAACTAATTAAACGGTGCAGAAAAAG
>JASKGN010027616.1:0-11701 GCA_030556245.1 Falagria sp. GC000072 | reverse complement strand
GGGAATTGATTATAATGAAACTTATGCACCGGTCGTAAGATACGAAACGGTCAGAGTTGTACTAGCTGTGGCAGCAAGGAAGATTGGGAGATAGCTCAGTTTGATGTTAAAACTGCTTTCCTCTACGGTAAGTTGGAGGAGGAAATATATCTGCGTTTGCTTGAAGAAGTGTCAAGTGAGTCGGGACGTATAGTCAAATTAGTAAAATCTCTTTATGGATTAAAGCAATCTCCAAGGCAATGGAATAAATGTTTTGATGGTGTATTGACATTTTTCTCATTCAAAGCTTAAGTATAGCTGATCCTTGTTTGTATATTGGTAATATGAAGGATCAATTTGTTTTACTATTATTATATGTTGATGATGGACTTCTTTTATCACCAAGTAAAACAGTAAATGATGAAGTATTAGGCAAGTTAATAGAATACTTCAATATCACAATTGGTGATGGACATTATTATGTTAGCCTACAAATTAGTCGAATTCGTCGCCAAAAGTAAATCATGATATGTCAGAGTAATTACTTGGATCGCGTAATACTAAAATTCAAATTGGAGGACGCAAAGCCAATGAATACTCCAGCTGAACCAAATTTACAGCTAGGTACCTTTGATTATAGTGAAGTTACCGATAGTGAAGTTCCCGAAAAAGTGTTCCCTTCAAGAGAAGCAGTAGGGTCACTTATGTTTGCTGCGTGTGTTACAAGACCCCACAATATGTATGCTGTAGCAGTCGTTAGTAGATATTTAGTAAATCCTAAAGTGGAACATTGGAGAGCAGTAAAACGCATAATTCAGTATTTGAAAGAAACTAGAAACTATGGAATTGTATACAGGGTGGTCAGAAACAAACGGAAACTCTTTCCGTAGTGACATTGTCTGCATTTTTCTTAGTATGAATTAGAAAAAAACTACCCTTTCGCGACCCATGAGACCGTCGCAGAAATCATGTAAAGAAATAATATATGTGGCAATTTTTCCATAGTTACCGATTTTTGTTTTGCAATGGTGTCATACTTATTTTTTAGAAAATAAACGTATCGGAAGTAGTGTTAACGAACAATGAAAAAGGCATTTTTCGATGACTAAACAAAATAAAATTTTGGAAATGTGATCTCGAAAGAACATAGAAGTAATATGTAAAGAAAGTTTTTACCAAAACAACGTATTTCTACTTAAAAAAGTAAAACTTTGAATTACTTTTGCGACGAAACTGGAGGTCCTAGGATAATTTTGTTTTTGGATACCTACTCAGAAAAACTCGCGGAATAAAGCTTAACAATCGTTTCCGTTAGTTTCTGACCACCCTGTATTAATTGAAAACGGATAATCAACCCCAGATTTGAGTAAAACGAGACAAAAATGTTCCCTCTAAATATTTTTATGAGACACTCATTTATGCCTAAATCTCCCAAATTTTGCCCTTCGCAGAAGAGCTGCATCGAAATGATACCTTTATTCCATTAAGTATCCCATATTTACAGCCACTCATTTTTCCTGTGTGTCGCCTACGTCTCATCATCGTCAGAAACGCTTTGTTACCCGATTACGTCTCCAACAAACAAAGCGTGTGTTTATGTTGATCAGTACTGTACTGCATGCCTCTCGTTTCATTTCGTAAACAATATCTTTCATCGCGTGGCACATCTCTTTTCCACCCCGCGGAGAAAAACGAGCGTGAAACTCGCAAATCGCACTGCGTTATTCCCAAAATGGGTAAAAAGCGGAAACGATGGAAAATGAAAAAGAAAGCATGCGTCGGCATCAAGCTTCCGTGAAACATTGCGCGAAACAATGATACACCCTCGAATTGCGGGAAGACGTTGACGCAGGACGATAAAAACGAAAAATAAAAGGAGCAGCAGTGCGTAATCAACTCGTGCTCGAGTTGCGACCTCCTAAAGATTTCGATATTATGATAATGCTTTGCTCTTGAAAAAAGGTGAAAGTTGAAAGAGAAATGAGGGATTTTATTTGAAGAAATGCCTAAAATCTAAATATGAAATTATTTAAAAAATCAAAGTACCAAGTGTAAATACATACATTAAATAATGACATTCTTAAAAATGTAAAATCATATGAAAAATCACCAATATTTGTTTTATAAAACATTCTCACTATATATAATACCAGGACTTTACTTTCACTACTCCCATTAGATAGCGGGGGTGGCAACCTAAAACTTTTAAATTCATTCTCTCATTGACTTTAAGGATGGGGTGCCGTCGATGTTACGCTACTGATTTTATTTTCGAATTTCTCATTTAAGCAACATTCGTCGAATTTCTTTCAAGTACTTCTCAGTCAACGCCAATATGCAAAATCAAAGAAAACTTTGAAAATTCATAACTCGGAAACTGAAAGAACTAGAAAAAATCTATCTGGAAAATCGGAATCAGAGAGACAAGACCTAGAAGATACGCTACCCCTATAAAGTCTATTATCAAAAATTAGCCGCTGAAAATTCAAAATTTCCAAAAAATTTAAAAATTCATATCCCTAAACTGAAAGGGCTACAAGAAATCTAAGGGTAGATTCATAATGAGGGTACAGAGTTCTTCAATGTACAGTACCTTTAGAATTTTTATTGGCAAAATAAATGAAAATTTTTAGTTTTTACCTGTTTTTACCCCAATTTTCTTCCCTTGGATTCTAAGGCTTAGAAGATGATATTTAAGCTCAAGTAAAGATTTATTAGAGTAAAGATTAGACTTTTAATAATTAAATCATAAATATATTTTAAAATAGCATATTATATTATTCCGAGAAGATAAATATTATTAGTTTCGCTCAATTGTACAACAAAGAAATTAAATATGTAATGATTCTTCAATTATATTAGCCATATTTCAGATAACGTTAGAAACACCATTGAAAACGCTAAGCCACTAACTGCAATTCTTATAATAACAATTTTATTTCAGCTTGTTTCAGTCATAAAACAATTGAATTAAATTTAAATGTCTTGCCATCTATGAATTAAGTCCCAGGAATCATTTCCGTGCCGGCTCTTTTACTTCCTGTCACTATAGTAAACAAATCCTCACAAGTCACATAATCTCACATAGCCTATCTACAGAAAGAAATTTTAGACTGAATACCTACATATTTATTTAAAACAGTAAAAATGTCTAGAAAAGTGTTTCAACTTTTTCAATTCATGAGTTTTCTAAGTTTAATTATTGCTGCAGTAATGCATTCTCATAACAGTCATCATTTAAACCAAGAGCGAGAAGAAGATGGTGCTTACAGCCCTAGAGACAAAGGGCATTTATCTTCAAGTGGTGAACACAACAATGAATTTGACCATGAAGCTATCTTGGGTTCGGTTAAAGTGGCAGAGGAATTTGACCATCTGACTAAAGAAGAAAGCATTAGACGTTTAAGAATATTGCTTACTAATATGGATTTAAATGCCGATAAAGCAATTGATAAAAGGGAGTTAAAGGCATGGATTATGAGATCATTTAGGTGATATTGCTTCATTAGATATTAAAGATGTAAATTTTCATATTGGTATTTGTTTTAGAATGTTATCAGAAGAAGAAGCAAAGGAAAGATTAGAAGATGCTGACGAGAATGAAGATGGTAAAGTCACTTGGGAAGAATATGTTGCTGATGCTTATGGAATGGAAGATAGTGATGAAACTTTACCTACTGATAATGAACAAGTAAGGAAATTATTTTATATTTTATGAATATATAAATATCTTTTGTTTTTAGTTGATTAGTGATGATAAAATTATGTGGCAAGCAGCAGATCGAAATGGAGACAATATTCTTCAAGGCAATGAATGGTTAGCATTTTCTCATCCTGAGGAACATCCTGATATGCTTCCACATATCCTTGCACAAACACTGAAAAGTAAAGATGTGAATAAAGATGATGCTATTGATTTCCAAGAATATATTGGAGATCGAGGTATAAATCAAGATAAGGAATGGTTATTAGTTGAAAAATTCAAGTTTGATAAAGAATTGGATAAAGATTCTGATGGGAAGCTTGTAGGAAGTGAAATACTTTCATGGATTGTACCTAGCAATGAGTATGATAATTATATTAATTTATTTTTGAAGATCTGATTGAAATTTTAAACATTTGCAGGGAAATTGCAGCTGAAGAAGTTGATCATCTTTTTGAAACAAGTGATGATGATCAGGATGGAATTCTATCTTTTGATGAAGTTGTTGAGCATCACGATACATTTGTAGGTAGTGAAGCTACTGATTATGGTGACCATATACACAACATTCATCAATTTACCGACGAATTGTGATTACCTACCTCGAGACTTGTGAGAGTGAAAGAAGGACTTACTATTTTCACTGTCACAATGTCATTGTGCATTTTCTGTTCTTATATTTGTCAGAAACTGCAGTTAATTCAAGAATCTCATTATTTATTTTAATTTCTTTGACAACTCTTGCTCTCTATTTAATTATGAAAATATGTAATATAAAATCTAAATAATGCATGAAAGTATTTATTCTTTATATATGTAATAAAATAGTAAATGTGTAACATAGTTTACGTTAGTTTACGTTATGTTTATAATTTAGTGTGAACATTTTTTAATTTCTGTTGTGCCATATTTACCATTGTAAATTTACAATGTAACAAAATAAAGTGAACATTTGTTTGATTTCAACAAATATGTTTTCTATGCTAAACAAAAAAAATTCATAACAAATATATATTTGAAGATATTAAAAAATCTTCATTTTAACTCCATTAAACAAAAGAATAGATCATTTTCCAATATGTATATATTTACCATAAGTAGTTTTAGGGCTGGGTTGTTTCTCTCATATAAGGTTTTCCAGATGGTAACTGTATCACTTTGGCATTAGGAAACTTCTTACTTGCATCTTCAGCAGAAACAGTTGGTTGAATCATTACATCACCTCCTGCTTTCCAATCCACTGGAGTTGCAATGCTGTGCTTATCAGTCAATTGCAGAGAATCCACAACTCTTAATATTTCACTTAAAATCAAAATATTTTAAATTAGTATAGCATTACTTTATTTGTTTTCAAATTTAAAAGTCAAATAAACTTACTCAAAATTACGTCCAGTTGTAGCAGGATACAAAATTGATAATCTAAACTTCTTGTTACTATCAATAATGAAAACTGAACGAGCTGTCATTGGCAGGCCTTCTTTATTCTTCTCATCTTGATCCAACATGTTCAGCATCACAGATAATTCTCGGTTTTCATCAGCAATAATAGGATAAGGAAAATTGCCAGTTGGTAATTTACCATAAGCTTCAATATCCTTTATCCAATCAACATGATTCTGCACACTATCTAATGATAAAGCAATAACTTTAACATTTCGTTTCTCAAATTCAGGAACCAAAGCAGCCATTCGAGCCAATTCTGTTGTACAAACTGGAGTAAAATCAGCAGGATGGGAAAACAATATTCCCCAACTAATAAAAAAATTATATTATAATTTCCTATATTATTATTTAGTATAAATGTATTATTTATTTCAAAAAACAAAATTATTAAATAATGAAACAACTCATTTTGTAAGGTTATGGATTTAAACAGCGGATTTTAAATAAAAATTTTAATACTTACGAATTTCCAAGCCATGTGTGAAAATCGATTTCACCAATCGTCGATGCAGCTTTGAAATTTGGAAATTGTGTTCCTAATTGCAACATATTAGGATTCTTCTCAACTGTAGATTCTGAAGCGGTTGTAAAAGGCAAAACGCTCGCGAAAACTAACGCAATACAAATGATGACAACTGTTGATTGCGGCTGGTAAAATATTACTTTAGCTAATTTGGTTGATGCTTTTAACTTCGTTGTTTTGAATGTAATCTTATCGTATTTGTTCATGTTGAACATATGTTATTTTCCTAATGAAAAGCAAATTAATTTGTTCGATTAGCTCGATAATACGACTGTTTAATAAGCGCGTTTTACATCCTTTATATACTCTCCAATTGTTGATAACATAATTCTAATTAGTAATCCTTATTAAGCATTTTATTAAATGTAAACATAATGACATTTGTTATTTCTTCAAAGAAATGTAGCAAATACGATCATTTCAAAGGAATTTTTTATTATTATTTAGTCTATTAGAACGTTAGAATTCATTCAAAAGAATGCACAAACAATAGAATCATCTATACAATCAATTATTTATGATTAATAACTTAAATATGCAAAATGTTCATAAGCCTATTAAAAAATGTATCACGTACGCTTATTTTTTGAAATTATTCTTATACAGTACCCAATTATTATGATCTGTAAAGATTTACAATAAATCATTGTTTTAAACAATGCTGCTATTTTATTTCAATAATAAACTTTATTGAAGTTCCATTATTTACGGCTGATAACTTATAAAATTCAAAATGTAATAAACCCTGAAACTTAAGTTTGGTAAATGTACACTATTTATTATGTATTATACTATAGTACGAATCAGTACGAATAAAATAAAAGCTATAAAATAAAGTAAAATATACATATTTTAAAGAAGAAATGACTTTAAACAAAAATATTTCTCTTCTTTGTCTGATGGTCATAATATTCTTGGTATAATCCTAATAATTACAGATAACTTTGCATGATTTGCTAAATTCAATTTTATTTATAGGCCATTAAGGAAGTACCAGCTTCGAAGGGTTCATTAATTTATAACGGGGGATGCATTATTAATTTGCAATCATTACTTGGAATTCCTGGATTTGTTTCTAATATCGTTGCCAATTTTATTAATAGTGTTATTAATCCATTTGGCATTATAAACATCGTTTGTTAAGGCTTTAATTAATAAATTGTGCCTTTTATTCTAGTTGCATTGTCTTCCACGTAAATATTTGTTTATATTCATATGACATTTATATAGAACCAAGCAGTATCAACAATATTCTTAGAAATGTAACGAAATGTATATTCCAGCAGAATAAACAATGAAAGATACTGTACGCTTTTAAATAGATTAGCTAATTTATTACATAAAATGGATAGACAAATGGAGATTGAGATTTAGCCCTGGAAGTAATATAAGTAACTATTATCTATTATTACTTGTATTTAGCTAATGTATTTAGCTAATGTGCCTAATGTCTTGTACTATGAGTCTATTCCATTCTATTCTATGACTATGAGTCCCTTATCTATTATCTAAATGCTAACACAATAAAATCATTATTTTAAAATTGCATATACATTTTATACTAAAGAAATTTTAGAACTGTTTGGAATTGAATGCAGAAGCATCAGAATATATAGGTAATTATAAATAATCATATAACCTAATAATTATAATATAAATATTGCCATTATTTAATAAATACCTAGATAAATATTTATATATTTGAGATTATTCAAAATGAATAAAATTAATTCAATAATTATAAATTTTAGGACACATAGTTTTCCAATTACAAGTCACCAAACATGTTTAATCCTTTAAAAGCAAAATTAGAAACAATGCGAATTGTTTTAGCAACAAGTTCAAAGCAAAGACATGCAATTTTAAAACAAGCAGTAATTAAACAACATTTATTCTAATATTTTTCTATTAACATTGATTAATTTTAATTTTTAGAATTTACATTTTGATGTTGTCATTTCTGACTATGCAGAGAATTTAGACCGAACAAAATATTCATTCAAAGAATATGTACAAGAAACAGCGAGAGGTAAAGTAGAAGCTGTAGCTGAAAAACTTGCATTACAAGGGGAATCTGCAGATATTATAATTGGACTAGATACTATGGTTGCTTGTGGTGACAAATTCTTTGGAAAACCTACTGATAATGAAAATGCATTTGACACTATAAAATATTTAACAAACTCTAATCTACCTAATGAAGTTTTGACTGGAGTTTGTATTAAATATAGAGATTCAATTCATATATTTACTGAAATCACAAAAGTTTACATGACACCCCTAAGCGATGAAGAAATCTTAGGGTATATAGAAACAGGTGAACCCATGTATGTTATCTAAAATTGTATATATTTAAATATTTATAATATAATTTTGTCTTGTTTAGGGGACATGCTGGATCATATGCAATTCAGGGTATTGCATCATCATTTGTTGAGAGAATTCATGGAGATTATAACAATGTAATTGGTTTACCATTATGTTCAATTACAAAGTTACTTTCAAAACTAGTACAAAATGACCAAAGCTTCAAATAATTTATAGTTATATAATTTATAGCAATATTTGTATTTAAATTTTATATATTTGAACAAAATAATTTTAATATATTATTGTTATTATGGTACAACTTTTATTCAAGTATATTATTGAAGATTATAAATCAACAAAGTGTACTAATTAATCAAACAACCAATGAATATCATTGCAAAACATAGCTTTCTCCGGTATCATTGTTATTAACATGTAAAACAAACTCTAGTCTTAATGCATCCATAAATGCAACTTTTTGCTTATCAGTTAAAGGTCCATTGTACATGCAATGTTTTAAACCATTTACTATTCGTTTACTCAATAACTTGAAAAACCGGAAAGATCTAAATCTAAATTATTAATTATCTTTACATTTCTAACTAATTGTTTAGGGTCTTCAAAATGATTGAAAGTTATTTTTCTAAATTGGCTACATATGTCCCTAAACTCGTAAACATTTGTAGTGATTACCTCCTAGCAATTAAATAATTTGCATATCATCATTTTCATATCAACCTCACCATATAAATTTGGCTTTTTGAGAATTTCTAGGTGCCCCTAAACAGATATATTTGATTCAATCGATTGATACAAGCATTTTGATTGATATGATTATTTAAGAGCACAATTTCAAGGAAGTTGCAAGTTTGTTTTGTAAGATTCAAAAAGTCCCAATCCAATCCTATTTGAAGACCCCTAAAGTTTTTAATACCTGCAACGACTTAAATTTATGCTCCAAAGCTTTTTGCATCTTCCCACTACCTTACAAAGTTGTCGACTATGTAAATAAGGGTTGTCAAATGTACCCCAACATTTAATAAGTTTAATACTTTCTAAATCTTTGCAATTTTTAGCAATCTACAAATAAAATAAGAATAAAAGCATAAAAACTTATGGAATTTAAACAAAAAGTTGTGGTACTTACTTGTTCACAAATATTATCGCCATCATACCGACCCTCAGCTTGAAAATGTTTCAAATGACGTCCATAGGTCGTCAACAATTTGTTTATATCATTAGTTTGAATATCACTTGAAACAGAAATATTTTCCCAGAGCTTACCATAAGAACATAAATACCGAAACCGTTGGCATGTCATTTGCACACCACAAAACAAATCTACCGCTGGTAAATAAGAAAATATTTCAATTAACATTTCGTTGGGGAGATCTAAAATGGTTTTTTCTGGTTGTAATCGAGAATGTATCGATGTACGTTTACATCTTCTTGAGGGTAATATTCGACTAATAAATCGGGTAAAAGTTCTTGGGACGGAAGGTGCTACTGGAGCCATTATGTAGCTAACTTGAATTTATAAAAAGAGATCTTAATTAGAAAAGATGCAAAATCAAACCCAGATAATTTTGACTAAAAATTTAATACGCTGTTTTCAGGTTGAATTTTGAGCAATAAAATTTGGAATTTGTTTCAAGGCAAACGATATTTAGAACTACATCAAATCAACAACAAACTTTTTGAATAGTAAAATGTCTTTATTAATGATATTTCTTATTAATTAGTGTTTAATAGTTTATCATCTATATCAATTTATATTATAATTTTATCATACAATAATTTTCCTATCAGTCCCCTCCTACTAAACAATTACAATTGAAAGTATTTTTGAAATTTCAATATATTCCCCCTAATTCTTTATAAATTGCAATAAAATGTTTTTATTAATAATAATCTCTCTTCATGTCTTTCTTCATCGACTTCACTTTTTCCTTGTTTATATAGTGTTATTAATTAATATCTTATCAAAATATGCAATATAAGCAATAATATGACTTGTTCGATTGTTGGAATTAGTCCTGATATTTTAAATCACTTCAAATGTTTTACAAACAATTGACAACACATTGAATAAAAACATATCTTGTTTAAATTAATATATAAAGCGAATTACCGGATAACAAATAATTACAAGTAAAACAATATTACCTAAATTTAATGGTGGCGTCTGTTGTTATTATTGTAATAAGGAAATAATATTACATGATGTTTGAAGTTGGCGGTGGTAACGATGTGTACGTTCCAATTTGTGGATTTGGTACACCAGGATATCCATTATATGATCTTGAAATTTAGAAAAGAATTTAGTTAATTAAATTTGCAATAACATAACCTTAAATTTAAAACCCAAATAGATTTGTTAATAAATTCATAAAAACACCTACACATGTGGCGGAAAAGCTCGTGGATCATTTTGAGTTTGCGGTGGAATATTTGTCATGTGTGGCGGTGGTTGTTGCATCTGTGGTGGCATATTTGGTGGTGGTGCACTCATTGGAGGCATATTAGGTTGTTGTTGTTGCGACTGCTGTTGCTGTGGTGGTCCTTGATTTTGTCCAGGATGTTGATTCATACCTCCTGGTGGTAATGTATTGTATTGATTTGGAGGCATCATATTTGGTCCTGATGGAGGTCCTTGCATGAAATTTCTATCATGTGGTAAGGTATTATACATCATTGATGGATGTGGAGGTGGTTGTTGATGTGATGGGATATTTCCATTAAACATCTAAATATAAATTTTATAAATTATTATTATTTTGGAATTGAAATAAGTCAATTTATGTTACCATTTGTGGTGGCATATGATTTGGAGGTGGACCACCACCAGCAGGACCAGGATGCGGAAATCCTGGTTGTTTCATTGTTGCAATGCCAGGAAATTGTGGCTCGCGCATCAAGGAATGATACAGACCTAATGCTTCGACTAGATCGGAACTAAGTTGAGTTAATTGTGCATGTTTTCTATCGACTTTTTCAAGTTCTTTATCGATTAAAGTTCCCATGCTATTAACTTCCCCTAAAAAACATTTTGATTTTAGTTTAAAAACATAATAAAAAGAAAAAGATTTATTTTAATCTAATTAGCGGGTTGACTTACTTTCAAGCCCTAGCATTTCTTTGGTGTCATATTCCGGATTAGTAGGATCAGCTTCATGCAATAGGTGTAATAACCTATCGATTTTTTCTTCGTCGATTTCTGTTACTTCTTCTTTGATATCATCTAATTGCTTATCTAATGAATCATCTAACAATTCAATTTTCTTCTTTTTTTCTTCCACTAGAATAAAATATGTACAATAATTGATAATCTTATCTCTACAATACACTCACTATAAAATTTATCTCATTAATAAATCTAAGCTAGTACTTACTTAATTGATCAGGATCTATAGATAAATCAGTCGTAACAAAATTAGCTGGAAAGAGGCCTTCACCTCGTTGATTACTACCTTTCCACCAATTTGGATCAGAATCATCAATGATAAATACTGAAACAATATATACATATTGCTAATAAAAATTACTGCTATGCTTTTCAAAAGGTTTGAGCCCTCAATTTGAACGCTTATTACATTACGTGGCGCCTTACCTTAATTTTTAACTTTTAAAATTTATAGTTATTATTCCAATAATAATTTTGAAAATTGTAAGTAAGAAAATGAGTCTATTTATTAATATAAATATATCAGTGAATACATTTTTAAAATATTCGCATTATCTTT
>JASKGN010027614.1:0-16399 GCA_030556245.1 Falagria sp. GC000072 | reverse complement strand
ATGTTAGTGCGCTGAACCTGTATTTGCAGGCGACTTGTAATTTGACTGGCAGAGCGGAAAAATCTTGTTTAACCTTCTTTGTTTTGGGTTGTTGCCAGTCGTATTTGTTTAGACTGTTTTTGAAAATACTCTATTGCAGGTTTTTGTAAGGCTATAGTGCTAGTTTGCTAATTGTTGGCATTTTCCGGGATGGGCCAGTTGTTTGGAGGCTGCGCCAACTATGCTGGACCGTGCCACCAAGTCAGGTAATTAACTAGCGTATTTGGCGCAACGCCTCGTGATATTATATCTGCGGGGTTTTGGTTGCTCCTAATGTGATACCAATCGTTTGCATTCGTATCAGTATGACGGATTTCAGCTATTCGATTGGAAATGAATACTTTATTATTGACGAATTTTGTAAACTTTGTCTATCTCCAATTTTATTTATGTAGTGTAGACTAGTTTCGGCCTTAAGGCCATCATCAGTACAAAATATTATTTTTTTTTCTCCTACAAGATTATAAAATAGTTCAAGTTCTTAGTCCTAATTCCAGAGGATGTAGACATGCAGAAAATGTAAATGTAGATGATGTAAGGACATTTTCCATATATCAGTCAATTAGTAGTTGTTGATGACTCCCGATAGGAAACCAAANACCATAATTTATATTTTATATTTATTTATATAATATTATTTTATTTCAACACGACACAGAGATATATAACTGTGAATTTTTTATTTTAAATAGGTATTATGAAAAAAATTTGTGGATTTATCTTAGGAAATCCTTTTCTTGATCTTTTCATTGATTTATATTTAAAATTTGAAAAAATTCTGATTTGCTGTTCGAGAGATCACATCAAACAACAAATATTTGAATTACAACTTTATTTTTTAAGTGATGTCTCAGAGAAATTAATTGATAAATTTCGTTTTTATATATTAATTTTCTTTAAATCTATTAAGAAATTTCGCGTGATACTCTGTATAGGTTGCATGTTAAATTGGTTGCCTATAGTAATCAACAAAAATTTTAAAAAAAATTATTTTAATTTAAAATAAATTTATATCTTCTTAATCAAAACAATACACTTTCTTCTGTTTGAGAGATCACATTAAACAACAAATATTTGAATTACAGCTCTATTTTTTAAGTGATTTCTCAAAGAAATTAGCATCAATTTTATTTAATTATGGTTTGGTTTTAATTCTTTTTAACCATTATTTATAATTTATATTTATTTATAAAATATTTTATTTCAACACGACACAGAGTTAATTAACTGTGAATTTTTTATTTTAAATTGGTATTATAAAGAAATGTCGTGGGTTTTTCTTAAAAAATCTTTTTCTTGATCTTTTCATTGGTTTATATTTCAAATTTGAATATATTCTGATTGGTCGTTTAAGAGATATCACATCAAACAACGAATATTTCAATTGCAGCTTTATTTTTTAAGTGATTTTTTCAAGGAAATCATGCCTAGACTCTAGGCATTCGAGCCCCTCAATACTCACAATAAATGTATACACTGATTAATAGGTATGAGTGAATGATTAATGAAACCTGACATAATTTTAAAAATCAAATTTCATGCAAACTAAGCGTTAATGGGCGGTTATTACACACTTGATTATGTTGCAATACTTTTTCCAGAAAATGTTCTAAAGTATAGTTGCGAATTTTTCGCATTTTCCGTCTTTTTGCGCATGGTCCGCAATAGTTCATCCTTTCTGCACAAATGTATATTGGCGTACATAACGACAGTTTGCAAGCTTTATAAATTATTCGTTGGTTGATTCTGTAACAAAATTGATAAACAAGCATGTTGTATAGATTCAATTATCTATTACAAAAGTTCGAATACTCCACATGATTAGTTCTCACATAAATTTATATAATTTGTATAACACTTACATTTTAATGCGGGAGGGCCCCCAGTTCAAGGGGGGCCCCAAACGGCAGGCGGCTATAGCTTAAGAGGGACCCCAGACCAAGGGTCACGGGAGGGCCCTCGACTGCATTTCACTTATTCTGTAACATAATGTAATGTCATTAACTTTATAATCTGTGTTTTAAACTTTGATTGCAACAATTACTAGCTATTGGACGGTTACTATTCACTTGTTTATGTTGCAATACCTGCGTTAATTTGATGAGATTTTCAAGTTCATGATTTTTTTATTTTTACCATTTTTCTTCTTTTAGCGCAAGGCCCGCAATAGTTTTTCTCATCTTTGTAGATAAAAATAAATGTCGTTAATGCAATCTTGCATTTTCCACATTCCATATTAATTCTGTAACATAATTGATAAACATGTTATATAGATTCAATTATCTATTATAAANTTTGGGGGGTAGCTTGGCTAGCGAGGTCGTGACTTATGTTGGCCGGGATTTGAGCATAGATTATACAAGAGATACACACAAGATACAAGTATAACAATCTTTATTGTAACGATTAATAATGAACAATAATGAGTAATTACCTTTGGTAAGACATGGCGAGTCGAGGGTAGTTGTGGCTGCTGGTGTCGCTGGTGAACTGTTGTTGATGGTGATCACACTTGGTACTCCCAAACTAGAGTCTCTTCTGTAGGCTTATCGGCCACCTTATATACGATGTCCGAACAAAGGAATTTGGTAGTCAGCAAGAATTATGTTTGTCGTCATAATGCAATCCATTGCTGATGCGTATGCAGCAATAATAACTATTTAGTTTACCTAGTAAACTATTTGTTTACCTGGTCAGCATTTGGTAATCCGCGCTGTTTAGCGAACTTTGCACTGTGTGCTTCGCACATTCCAGACTTTGTATTACAAATACGTCATAGCGGATTTTGCACTGCTTGCATCGAACATTCTAGACTTTCCAAATACCCATACGTGAAAATATTAATATTAATTGTAACTATGTACATATTTACAAATAATGCCAATGACCTATGAGGGAGTAATGATTTACTATACGAAACAGAAACCAAACTTATGAAATACGCCGCCTGTAATGCTAATCACTTTGAGCTATTTTTCTATCAAATTCCAAGCAAATTGTTTTGGTGGAAGATTGACATTTTCAATGACCGCAAAATTATGAAATACATATTTAGTGCACGTTAGGATTCAATAAAACAGTAAGTCTAAAGTATTACTGTGTCCTAAATACCTCGGAAATGTTTTACGAATTTTTTTTAAATCAAAATTTAATCAAGAAAGTTCGCAAATTACATAATTAAAAATTATAACCAAAGACAGGATAATACTTCAACAACTTCAAAATGTATAACAATTAAACTTGCAAATGTTCAGGAAACCGGCTCGGTGCTGTCGTGGCCTAGCATTTCAGCTGTTAGATCTGAACATCGCAGGTTCGAATCTTGGAGCAGGTAACAATATTGTGTCACTTTGTTATAGATTCTTAATTATAAAATTAGTAACAAATCTTTGTTGAGCATAACCACTGATTTTCTTAATCAGGACTATAGTTTCGACAAAATCACTTAAGTCTTTAGTGACTTAGCTAAACTTGTAGTATTAGGAATTTTATTAAAACTCAGTACTGACTTATTGACCTGAATAATGACACTAAAAAGCTTCATTTTCGAGAGTACTTAACTAAAGATTATGCGATGTATCTGCTAACTTACGAATAATATAAAATTTGGTTAATTATAGCGTGAATTGGATTATATGGAGCGTTTCTAATCAACCAAAATTGATCAAGCTTATCTTATGAGATCGGTAGTTGTTAGTGGTGTCTGGTCATGCCTTTCACTTGGATACTAGAACTACCACAACATGTGTGCATAATGCATAAACGCATACATTCCAGTACCCCATAAATATAGGTTGGACGACATCGAAGGACCATCCTATGTAGAGAAATGGTATTGCCAGCAATGAGGGCAAAACTGCACACCGTGAAATTACCCGGTTTGAGTTTGGCTTTGTGTTAGGCCTGGCTATGTAATGACATTAGACTAATGGGCAGTTTAGATAAAGTAATTGATTAATAATCATAATCATTTTACTTCTTACACTCTAAGGACTAAGCACATAAATAATAATCGTGATAGAGTGTAGAATACAGTGTGTAGAATTTTTGATGATTTACTCTTGTTGTAATATATTATATATTTTGTTTTATCTTGCATATCAATTTATTACTATATTAACTCCTCGGTTCAAAGAGAGTAAGCGTGGCTTTATTTTATGTAGCAAATAACACGTGAGAATGGGAGGTAATATGTGAAATGGTTGAGAAAATTAAAACGACTCCTATGTATTTTTCATGCATCACGAATGAACGGCATAACCGAGATGTGAGTGAAACGAAACCTTTATGGTAAGCAAGTCAACGAAGCAGCACGACTGAAAGAATAAATGAGTTTACATCCCGAAAAATTCTATACGCGGATTTTCCCTTGTCGTCGTCGTTGGGTTCCGTTGTACCAAAAGCTCACACACAGTCAATGCGTCATCGCCCTTGATCTCGTCGTAGTAGGCGAATTGAATTTCTTCATCCCGTTTTTAACATTTACAAGCAACCGTGATGAATAAGGCAAAGGCGTTTTTCAGTAACAATCAAAATTTCAGACAAACTTTTCAATTAAATGTCAAGCGAAATAATAATAATATACTAACAATAGCCTCGTTAATATAGAGCACGACCTAGCTTTGAGACGAAAACAAACGACTTTTACAAAAAGGACAATTTTAATATAATCATTATTTCCATCCGTAACCCCATTCCTATTCCTTCATATTTTCCATTTTGGGTTTCAATTATACTTTGCGGCATAAATTAATGAGAAAACGCGAAAATGTTTACGAGGCTGAGGGAAAATTACGCAAGATGCCCCCTGAAATTAAAGACATTTCAAGATGCTAATGAGAAAAATGTCTTATCCACCTCTTCTATCTAAATTAATATTACGAGCGTTTACTGTATAGAGTTAATTACAGTTGTTCTTGTAGGTATCTTTTTTCTTTTACTTACCTTTGCCAGAAGGGTAAAAAGGCCGACAAAAGTTCAACTCGCAAGGAAAGGGTACCTAGTAGGAAAGGTAACAAGAATGCCGATATAAAAAGAAGAAGGTCAGTAAGTTTCAGAAAAGTGTGATCCATATTCTCGCCTTCATCACTATTACAACGAATGCAGAATAGCTGTATTAACGAGAGGGGACTATAAAAAGGTGCTATCGCGTAAGTACTCCTCTCCCTAATAACAGTAACCATAATAGCAATGATAGAAATGTGCTATAAAAACTGAACAATTGAGCACCTAAGTAGGAAAACTTCGGGTAGTATCCAGTCATAACAATAAGCATAATGATCTAGCGATAATGTTTATATTATAGTCCAATTTATTAACTGATTATTGTGGAACTTACAGTTATAGTATGTTGAAAAGTTTCAGGTGCTTATCGGCAAATTTATTTTTCTCTAGTGGTCAAGAATTTTTAAGTATAGCAATTTTAAGTTTGAAATTATATACTATCATTATCATCACATGTAATTGCATGCACATTAAATTTTACTGCATTTTAAAATGTTTAGTTTTATGTATTCTTCGAATTTATAAGTTAATTCTATATTCTGTGGCCGACGCTTATAAATTAAATTAATTGTTATTAAATTTATAAAATTATAGCAATAATTCTCTTTTTACTTTTCGTTTTTCTCGTTTTTCATTTGTTTTTAGTACTTGAAAAAAATTGCCTTCGAGGGCGTAATACATGAAAACTGCGGCGTATAATTTTCAAAAGTTAAATACTATATATCTTTTTTATGCGCATTATGTGGCGTTTCACGGAGCTGCTGCGGACCGCCTTTTGGTTATATCAAAAATGTTCCACGCATCGTGAGTCGTGTTTTATGCTTGCGTATAACACTCATAATAATAAGAGCATTACAATATGTACACTTAGAGGACATAAAAAGGCAAAATAAAATTATGTGTATACCTTTTATCTTTTTCCTTGACGTTTCCAATATTCTGGAGTTGAAATAAGGGTTTGCTTGATAAAATGATAAAATATATCAAAACATACATTTGTCTTGCCATATTCTTGAATATGTGGCGAACAAATATCATAATATTATGCCTTGATTATTTTGGATAAACTTCTAAACAAAAAATAAGAAAAGGATTTAATTCCACTTACGATATACAATTAAACCCATATTAAACTATTCGAACTGAAATTTACAAAGCATTACAATATCCAACAGCGACGGCCGTATATCCTTTGTTTTAAACTAAAACCGCAATGCTAAAAGTTACTTATTGTTTACAATTAGTTTCACTATCTCATAGTTATATTGTGTATTAGTGTTGTTGCTTGAATCGTTGAACAAAATAAAAGTGAATTTCTGCGTATGTACATACACCGTGTTAATAAAACATGTTGTTTTGAGACTGGAAAATTGTAGACGAAAAAGTTTGCTACGTTGAATATAACACTACATGCATGTGCTTGTTTCAAGCCTTTGTTTGTTATTCATTTACAGTTGTTCACGTACAGTTTGTGAGTAAATTTACACTTTGCGCATTGCATGTAATCTGTGCAATACCACACTAGATATACATTTTTTATTCAATTTTCGCCTAATAAATTATTTCAAAATTTACAAAACAAATCATATTCGCACAAATATGAAAGCTTTTATACATAACTGAAAATGCTAAACTACAATTTTCAATTTTTGTAGTAGAAATATGTAATAAATATATTAATTTCAAGAATATTTCATAAATATGTATATAATTGCCATTATAAATTTTTTCTCTTTGTGCTGTTAATTAGACTACCTTTTAAAATTGCAAAGAAACTTTTGTACGTCGTATATCATCTCATTAGCGACATAAAAGAAAGAAGTACCTAATAGTTTTTTTCGAACTTACGCTTTTGTGTTCATAATTGTTGTAAGTACTCTTTTAAACTTTATTTACTACAATGTTCATTAAAAGACGGCATGTTCTTTAGTTTATTTTTTTGTAACCTACTTCAAGGAGACATTTCAATCTTCTTTGAAACATTTGTCTTTAACATTTTCTTTTATAGTTGTTTTAATACAATTTGTAAATACTCAGGTATTTTAAATCACGTATGCAATGACCAAAGCACACATTACGAAAGAAATCATGGATTTTATGTCATTCAAGTTAGTAATAACAGCAATAACCATGTAATGTATACTTTTATGTCCACGTTATTTCCCTAATTCCACTTTAACACCTCTGTATGTACTTAAGGAAGAAAATAGGAAACATTTATCTTACAAAATGGCACATTTATAGCCCTGGCCAAGAAAACGTAATAATAACACAGTTTGTTGATAATGTCAATTCATATTTAATACTTCAAGAACATAATATTGAGCAACATAATATTTTTTTAATACTTAATGAAATATAATACTAATAACAATACAATATTGGTAATAAAATTATTAAGAGTATAAATTATAAAATAGAGGAACGTAAAGTATTAACTGGAATGTCTTGAAAACAAGGAATAAAAATAGAATGTTTTAAACACACAATCTAAAGACACGAATTAATACAATTTTTACAACAACTGCCATTTAACTTTACTGAAAAATGGATGCGATTTCACTTGATCTGAACCGCCAGCACCCAATCTCAGATTTGGCTCAAATATTAATAGCTAAAAGATAATAACAAATATAATATATATATATACACTTTGACAAAATAAAAACAAACCTGTCTAATGAATGATTTAGCCTCCTGAGAAATAAATTTTGGTATTTTAATTATTGGATAAGTATAGAATCCCTCTGGATACATTGAACTTATAGGCTGAAAATAAAATAGATTTAAATACTTTTTTAATTTAAAAATACGAAAACTTACTGTGCCAACGAGTAATTCATATAACATGATACCTAACGACCACCAATCAGCAGCTGGAGTAATCATTTCAAAAGTATATACTTCAGGTGCCATTAAATTCGATTCTTTGCTACTAAAAACTCTATGTTCACTAATTTTGCATTTATAGTCGAGTACAATATTTTCGTGTTCGTCAATTTTTAAGTCGTCCAATTTTAAATCGCTAAAATTAGGATAATGTAGTAGTCAGCTTTAATCAATGAATATTAAATTTTATTACCAGCAGATAACTTCACATTTATGCAATCGTTCTATTGCTAGAGCAATTTGGGCGGTCCATTTCTTAACTTTAGTCATAGGAACAAATCGTGGCTCGCAATTGTAATCATCAAAGTCATCTGATTCTTCTGAACTACTACTACTTCCTGCTGGTAAATCAATAAATTCGAAATCGTCAGAGTTAAAGCTTTCTAAATAAGATTGGTCTTTTTCTTTGGTATCATTATCACAATCGGGTTCAGAAGAGGTAAATTTTAATAAATATTCTTTTAGATTTGTAGTACTGAAATAGAATAAAATCTTGTTTTAATTATAGTTTTAACAATTATAGTGGGTAAAAATACCTTGTATAATTAAACAATAAAAATATATTATCTTCAGTATTATGCCATCGTTGCAATTTAGTCATGTAAGGCACATGTTTAGGGAATATAAAACAATCGTTTTTAAACCCAACACTTTTTTGTACAGCTTTAACAACAAACTTTTGTTCATTCTCAACATTTTGTACAATCATTATATCTTTATTAATTAAGTCTATTACTTTGTAATTGTTTAGTTCTGCCTGTTTTCTTCGATAAGAATCCATTTCTTTGTTTTCCTAGAAAAAAATAAAACGTTTGTTAAAAAAGAAATGCAAATCGAGGTAATATTTTGTATATTTTTTGCACAAAAACAGCGTTTCCCAAAACGTGGGCCCCAACCACGTACCGGGACACAGAAATAATTTTTGCCGTCTCGAAAAAATAAATTTGATACTACTTTTACTTCTGATGTTGTGTCCCAGACCTTGATTTTCCAATTTTCGTATATTAAACAATTTCATCAAGTCGGCGGCGAAAAATTTTAAAACTTCTTACCAGGTCAGGAACACGAAATTTTTTTTGAACTTTTTACAGGGCCGCGAACAATAAAGTTTGAGAAATGCTGCCTTATAACATCTATGCCATCTAATTTTAGCAAGAAATTAAAATTCCACATCATAAAAAGATTTAAAGATAATATTTTTACTACGAAAATATTAATTATGTACATATTATTTAATAACCTACTTTATCGGGAGTTTTATCAAGAGTAGATAGAAGCTCATCACCACGGTACACATATTTTTCATTTCGAAGTAAATACGTTAAATCTTTACCCTCACTTTTAAAGTACTTATAAACATCAACAAAAGCCATCTTATAATTTACATATGCAGCGCCATAATTCTGTTCATGTTCATATTTATTCGCAAGAAGTACAAAGTCCTCGGAATCATAAGGAGAATTTCGTATAGCAACGGGAGATACTGGATAGTTTATAATTGCCAATGATCCGATTTCAGCTCTAATTATCAACTCGTTTTCATCAAACTGCTGATACATTGGTGCAAACTTTTGCAAATCAAACAACTGCTCGAAATGTAAATTATTCAAATCCGATAGAGCAATATTTGCAAATGGTTCGCCGTAATTATCAATCATCTGAAAGCAATAACGGACTTTTGTATTAAGTTACTATCAATTTCACTGCAGATGTTTTAAACAAAGTGAATAATTAAAGTTAGATTGGGAATCATATCATATTAATACTTACATAGGTTTTAATATCCTCGTATAAATTTAAATAAAACAATTTCTCAACGCGAATAAAATATTTTTCCAACTTAAACTTTGCTGAAAACTTGCGATCGATATTCTTGTCCTCTTTTCCATACTTAAGCAACACATATATACCTTGAATATAATGTGTCCATGCGACTTTGAACTCTTTATGCACGCTTTCAATTTCAGTGGCAAGCTCGAAAAAACGATCGGCATGGCAAATATATTCGGACTCAATGAGGTCAGTGCCTAATGAGTTTACAAACAATTCGCAATTGTAGAGTTGTAATTCTCCAATAAACAATTTCAAATTTATAGGATATTCGTCCAATTTTGCAGAGTCATCAGTTAACTGTAAAATTAAAATAAATTCAATTACATACTATTTTAATGACAATGTTTTTTTTATTACTACATCATAAAAACTTTAAGTATTAACTAGTCAACATACATATTTGACTATTATACTTTTAAACATTATTATTAAATGCTTGTACCTTAATGCAAATTGGACAACATTTTAAACTTTTTTTTAAAGGCAAGGGACCCATTTTTTAAATATCTTTTTATATTTTTAGTATAGTTATAAATCAAGCTATAGTTATATATCAACCTTTGAAAATATGATACTATTTATATACCTAGATATATACAAGTTTAAAATACAAATTGTTATCAACCTAGCTCTAATTATCATATTATTTTGCATAAGCTTGCCTCATGCTTTAAAGGATTTCAGCAATATGTTTGTTTAAAACATAAAATTCATACATGGAATTATATTGACCCGAGAAAAACCTTGTGCAGGTGTGACACACAAAGAGTGAAAAATCAATATAAATTTTCTTTACAGAAGATCGCGTGATACATAATTACTTTGCGTAATACCGAATCCAGTTTAGAAATAGCGTTGTTTAAGAACATATGGTCAAACAAGAAAATGAAGTAATGATAATTTCTATCAATATTTGATGGAATGGCTTAGACAGAATCTGAAGGCATTCAACTTACATTTGTACATCTGTACAGGCCTGTTTAAAATTAAAAAATTTCAATTATAATTTCAATAAGAAATAAACGTGCATGTACCCATTCAAATTGCAAAATATAACTTATATGAATCATAAGCCTTCAGATTCTGTCTATATATATATGTAATTTACCTGTATCATTGAACTGCTTACAGTTGATAATGAATCTGTATCGTCACTAATTGTACAGTCATCATCTGAGTCTCCAATAATATCTTCATTAGGTAAATGACTAGTCTGAAACAATTATGTGTAAGCCAACTAAATCAGAGAATAAATATACTTATAAACGTACCTCAAAAAACTTAACAAACATGTTACTAGTAAACAACTGTGAATGCTGCGAAATATATTCCAGCAATCCCAATATCAATTCTTTTCTAGTTTGTATCACATCATTATCAAATCTACAAAAATGATAATTAAAAATATGCCCATAGATAAATGAAAGAGACTAAACTCTTTAAATATAACACCTTTTAAAATATGATGCTGTTGGAAAATGTGGTAATTGATCCTTTATTTTTAAAGATTTATGCAATGCCTTTATATCTCGGTGCAAAGTTTTAAACTCATTAAAGCGCTTCCATACTGTGATTTTTGTAACAGCTTGCGGGCAACTTTCAGGATACAACTACAAACACAGGTGCATTTTGAGATAAATATATTTATAAATAATAAAACAACAAACCATTGATATGACTTTATAAATTGTAAATCCTTTTTTGTGTTTTGTTATGTCTTGTATATCAAACATTCTGACCCATTTTATTTCATTTGTAAACATTTTGTCACTATTTGCACTTATATTAAAATGCCTGAGGTAATGTATTGATATATTAGGCAAGTAATTATAAACATTTCACTAAACATATCTTCCTTCAAATAAAAACTAATTTATATTTTCATTATGATTGCATATGATACGAAGGTTCTGTTCATTCTGATTCTGTTCACTTTGGTTCATTGTTTACAGCTGCGTTTGTGTTATTGGGTTATTGGATTGTTTTGACATTGATACAGGGTGTAGTAATGTAGTAATATTGAGTAATATACTAACACGAGATTTCAATTATAAAAATAATGTATTTATATGTTTAATTCTCTTTAACATTTATGTTATTTATAATTGTTAGATTTTATAAGTGATAAAACTGATTTACAATTGATAAATAAAGAAAATACAGAATAGGTAAATTTCAGTAAATTTCCAAAGATGGGAATTCCAAATATCAGTGAAACCTCTGGTGGCGTTATAGAGCACCTACTTAAAGGTGATAAATTAGACATTTAAAGAATTTAAACAATGTCTTAAGGGCATTGTTTTACTCATAATTACTTTATTATTAATATAATATTAATTCGTCGAGAAAACGGCCCCTTAAGCCATTGTTTTAATTATTTAAATGTGTAATTTATCACCTTTAGGTAGGTTTTTTATAACGCCACCAGAGGTCTCACTGTTTTTGTTTATTATCAACTCTCAACATTTTCCTACATGTGCAACGCTAATGTTACTAAAATAATTAAATTAAATTTACATAATATCTTTAAATAAGTGTTGTTGTGTTACATATTATTTAATGTGATGGTCTGATTCATAGACATTTAGAAAAATTTGTGGACACATTACAATAATCATATGTATATTAATTCTTGCATCAAATTCAGATCCCTCTGGATGTTATCAACATTGTGTGGTGTTGAAGAGTTCACTGCGTATCGAACCCCCTTGGTCTTTTCGACTAGCTTTAAATTTTGCAATGCTGGAATCGCAACCTCCAGGACATATATGTTTTTACGAGGACCTGTCTCGACCTCCACCATGATGTCCGACTTGTTGTGGTGCAATTTCTTCTCTAGCAGTATCGACTGGCCGACTCTGATTTTATACTTGAAATTCGATTTGCTAACAAAATCAATATTTAGCACGGCCTTGCCGAACTGTAGATCTGAAATTGCACCCCCTGGAGGCTGCAGTTGTTGTAATAACAGTTCGTCGGCAGCGGCATTTATAAACGTTAATTTGGTACTGTCTAATCTAATGTCGTTCAAGGCTGGCAAAGAAATGCGCTTTAAACTTACATACATGTTTAGAGTATATAGCAAGTGTGCACCAGTCCTTGATACGAAAATCTCAATCTGCACGCTTTATAGCTTCAATCTGCATCGTTCGGTGTAAGTGCTGTCTGCATTGTCTACCATGCCATATTTTGCGGCGACATGTTGATAATCACTGATGGGGTCCAACACTTGCTCTGGTGCATCTTGGTAATATGTCGAAGGCACATGTCATCTCGGGGTGTCCGGTTATATAATAAAATTTCCGGACGAATTGGATTTCCGTTTCCACCTCAATTGATCTGAAACCCAATGTGATGTAATTTTTAGGTTTGTTAACTGAAATTAACAGGTGACTCGAAGGGGCACAATGTTACATCACATAAGGAATAACGATACAGTTAGGGTGATGTGTCCCGTGCGAAATTTGTTGCGTTTAGCTGAATAATATAAGGGTAGTTACCTTGACGCTAGGAAGTGGAAACGTAGAGCTGCGGAATAGAGTAACCAAAACAACTGCGTAGATTTTAACAATTAATCTTTGTATTATCAAACTATTGTGATACAAATTACAATTAGACAATTTTTCTGTTAAGTTCCGAATTAGACTTGAATCTGTCGCAAACGACTAGCTCGATATGAAAACGGAAAGGAACTGCTCTTCTTGATTTTCTAACTTAAGTTGTCAGGTGTCGATGTGGTGGGAGTTGTTCCGGGGTTGATAACTTTAGCTTTGCTGCTGGTTATTTTGTTATTTTCTCTGGGAAAAAAACGACATTCTGCAATTACTTTAAATTTAATTTAAAACAAAAATATTATCGTATTTTCAGCTGCTCACATTACACCCAACCAAGGAAAAGAAAAGCATAGGTGAAAGCTTTGCTTTTCGTAAAAGAAACACTCTTTTAGTAAGCAACAATAGCCACAATCATGGCGCAAAATTAATTTACACTTGAGCTCGTCATAACTAACAATGTTTTTCCAATTAAAACCTACTAATTTGAGCATAGGAGAGAATCACAGGTAATTTTTTTTTTGTAGATTTTCGGCTTGTTTGGTGAAGGCGCCTGGCTCAAGCTGACGGTACAGGTGCAGAATGTAGTGAGATGCAATTTATAGTAATATTAAAGATTTTTCGCCTCTGAGTAGTGGTGAGCTGGGATGCCAGGATTGGGGTAGTTTTTTAGTTTCACGGTTTAGCAATACTTCGTAATTCTCCGGAGTTTCCAGGCCGGTTTGGACTAGACCCAAATACTTGTATCCTTGCCGAACCTGTGGGAGAAACGCCGGTTCTTCACTTCCCTCGATCCCATGTTGTCCACATTTATTGATGTTTAATTGCAATCCCAACTCCTACGTTTGCGCATGGCACTTGATATCGTCGACATACGCAATTACTTCGTGCTTCCCGTTGGTGGCCGCAAGGATCTCTTTATATTCCATCAGGCGCTTTATTTTGCCCTCTGTTGTGAAATTAAACAACAGCGGGCTTAAAGCATCGCCTTGCAGGATCCCCCTTCTGATGTTAATTTGCTTCGAAGCGGAGTGATCCTTTATTCTAATCACCACATTGTTCATCTGCAGCATACGATGGTAAAAGTTTTTAAACGTCTTTGGTAATGGTGTTGCGTCGATTACACTCTTTATTACTACGTGATGGAGCGAATCTTACGCTTTCATCAGGTCGAACCACACCGCGACGTCCAAGCACCTGCGGAATTTCGATATCTGTGGTATTGATTTGTCCACAAGAAGGCCCTGGAGGGTGTCCCACACACCTTGTCTGGCTAGCTGCTATTTGGGAATCACATGATCCACGCACTTCTGGAGAACAAAGCTGATTATCTTTGTTACCATTTTAGTGCCAGCGTTTAGAAGTGCAATGAGTCTGTAATTCCCAGGATCTTTTGTGGGGCCCTCCTTGTGGAACAACAAAATGGTGCCCCGAAAGTCGACTTCGTTGGGTGAGTACTCTCGCCGATGGGAGGATCTTGTATACAAAGTTTCTAAGTTTGGAATCCCATCACCTTCCAGGGCTTTCCATGATGGTGCCTTTTGAATGGCTTATCGAACAGCGTATCAATATTGATGTCGCCCATTCTGTTGTCTGCTTGCCGGATTTTTCATCCAGTCACCTGTCTAGGACTGGTGTCTGTGCCGTACACCTGCTCGTAATATCGTTCTGCCTCGTCATAATTTAATCCGTCTGGTAGTCGCTCTCTTGGCAGACACTTAATGGACGTGTGCTCCTCGCATCTCATTCGCTGCGCCCAATTTTCGGCCCTCGCTTTCTGATCTTGTAAATCGCTGGTCATGTTCTCTATTCTATCTGTTGTGGAGCGAATATTTTGAGATGGGGTCATGCGGAGCTTATCTATCATCCGTCGCTCTGCCAAGAGAGCTCTTCTGCTTAATGGGCCCGGGGGACCAACCCGTATTCGCTTGGCTCAGTCGCATCTCGTCTTCAACCGTGCTATTTTGACTTGAAAATTGACGTAAGCTGGCTTGTCTTAAACCTAGCCATATGCGCCTACAATCTTCTTCCGAAGCAGGAAGCCCGCTGCAAAAATCGCTCGCTTAATAAAAGCATGCTGCCGATTGTGCTTCTTGGTTGTTTGAGATATTTGCGCAATGGCTTTCGACAGCATGGCATCCACATCTTTGACAATATCGTCGTGCTTGCTGCTGCATATGAATATGATTAAGTTTATGGATGCGCCGTTGTTTCATTAGCCATGTTATTGTCTTAAACAGCTCAGTGATTTCGGACCCATTGATTTCATCAATGTCCTGCTTGACCTCTGCTGATGGTATCTGCAGATTGATATCGCTGCCTGCCTCTGATATTACTGTTGGAAGGTTATCTGCCTCATCGGATTGTGCGGTTATCGGGTTATCTGATAAACATGTGGCGACCAGTCTCATGGTCACGGGTCCGCGTATGCTTCGGGACCGGCAGGCAGTAAGGCATTTAGTCTGCGGGACTTATAATATACGTGTGAGTAGTTTTCCCGCAATTTTGTTTCATTGGATTTTACTGACCTGCCGGGGCAGTGTTCACGGATACCTTCCACCTTTGCCTTTGTCGTGGTTCCCGTGGCCTTTCTGATACTCTCAGCGAGGTTTGCTACCTCCTCGTCCATCCAGAAGTTGTTCATCTTCTTGTGTTTTCTTCTTGATGGCGGCTTCCGTTCTTCCAGGGAGACGATTCTACAGGACTTGTAGGTCCTCTTTCGTATATGTTTTTAGTTTTTATTATTATAAATTTCCACAACTACTACTTTAGCATCGTATATAAATTTGCACATATTTTTCATATAACACTTTTCGTACAATATTAGGCATGATAATAATAATTAAAATTGTCATAAAAGTCGTCAGTTGGTTAAAAACAGTTAAAATTAAAATGTGAATAAATAAATAAGAGTTTACATGAATGACAACAATAATAAATAACAATAACAAATACAACAGAATATATAAATAATAATAATAAATAACAATAGAGCATCACAAAACCAAGATCAATAAATAAGTTAATACGTGTGCAATACATTAATTTGCGGATTATATTTTTATATGACATCTCAGATAAAC
>JASKGN010027568.1:0-12669 GCA_030556245.1 Falagria sp. GC000072 | reverse complement strand
TCAAATTTAAAAATTAAAACAACCCTTTTCTTATCACTTTTTCCAGAATTTTAGGCGTAGTTTAAAAGCACATTTAATAAGCTTTCTTTTAATATATTATTTGTTTAAATCGGTCCATTAGTTTAAAAGAAATAAATTTTTGATTAAAGCAGAAGGATTTGGTACTTTTAATTCCAAATTTCACCCCTTTAATTTTGCCCTTTGCAAACATCAAATTGGGATAAAATTATGCTAATTAGAAAGTACTTTCTATTAGCTTTCTTCTGATATAAAAATTATTTAAATAACTTAATTAGTTTAGGAGATAGGAATTAAAATGATTGCATGCACTACTAAATTCAATTTCCTTTATTCGTTAAATTTTGCACATAACTTGTAAACAATCACATGTTACGAAATATAATCAATATGTGATTAACAATATATTGGTAATGTGTAGGTCGTATTATAAATAAAATCACAAACAAGTTGATGGAGTGAAGAAACATGACAAACGAACAATGAAAGATGTAAGTAAATTGAGCATAATAAAGTTTTAAACAATTGGTCACAGTTTGTATATTATAATTGTAAACGATTGATTGATTGATATATGTTTTAACAGTCCAATTTCATTCCTCTCAGAAAAAAACAAAGAACAACTTTTGCACACATCTATGGTACACGTTCACAAACACCGATTTTTGTGGTAATAATAATAAATAACAATTGAAGTTGTAAATAATAGTAAACTTTGGTAATTTCACCACAAAAACATCCTTTATTTTATTTAAATAGAAACTTTTGTTGTTGACTAAGAATTTAGTAATCTAGGATATGAAATCCGAAACGTTAGGTTTCCCTTCCTATTAAAAACAATAACGCAATAGTAAAAAAAACATGAAGGACAAAAGAAGTCGGTTTCTCGTAGAAAATTTACCTACTTATCCTATGAATATATTAATTATTTATCTCCGTTTTGTTTTGTTGTCGATAAACAAAAGAAAGCTACCCAAAGAATTATACAGATCGCTAATCTTTGCTTACTTTCGCTCCGCGCTTTTTCGAGAGTCGCTTATGATGACTTTGTGCCAACGAATTGACGATGGATATAACGAAATAGACAATCATGGCAAACACGAACTTCTCGAAGACGGCTGCGAGCAAGTTGCCTTTCTCAGGCACTTGCCCGGAAGTTGCGCTAGTCCCGGAATGCAACTTGTTCTTTTGATCGTCTAAGAAATTACGGAACGGTGTGTGCAATTTGCTGCCGATTACAGGTATCGATGTCAACCACGATAATGCGGTTGCAATCAGCGTTTCGTTAAACGCCACTATGACGAAGAGCTTCTGAATGTGCATCTTTATAATTGCTTTACCTATCAATGTTGCTCCGAAGAATGTCCAGAAGGGGACTAGGAAATGACCACAGGTAATTCCTGCTAGGTCAAACAATGGATTTGGAATCTAGAAACATTTAGGCAATTAACAAAATGGTGAATTTCTATATGTAAAGTATTCTTACGCTGGCGCAGGCTAAAATACCAAAAAACCCAACTCTTTGAACAATATGTTCAACAAACAGTTTCCCTCGTTCGATCAATGTGAGATCCTCTTTGCGTTTCTTTTGCAACTGTTCGAATTCTGCTAAGTCATCATCGTCATCATCATCTGGATCAATTCTAAACACAAATCAATTGATTAATTTTAAATTCTATTCGAATTATTCACAATTTTTAATTCTTTACCCAGAAAGACGTGCTGCTCTTGCCATAAAGTAAGGTGGCAATTCCCCCAAAGCAGTTCCAGCACCCCAACACATAGCTTCCAAACGAACTTTGGACATAATTGAGAATATCGTCATTGCAACACCACCAACTTCATTGTTTGGACACACAATCCTAAAAAAACATCATTCCTCATTTGTTTCATTACTAAACTTGCGTCATGCGTGTAAACTTACTCGTCAGGATATGGTGGTTCTGGAAAATCAAGTGAGCCACATTCGTAAGCAGCAAGTGTCACTTTGGCAATATGTGGTCCCAGATATAACAGAAACGTATGTAAACCAGTGCCTAATCCCACCGAAGACAAGATTCCAAGACCTATCCAATAACAACACCATAATAACTTTGCGTAGATACTCATGACATGTTGTTGATGTGGTCCAGCTGTTTGTACAAGTAATACTGATCCAATAATCAAAGATATTGTGAAAAGCACTAGTTTTTTGTATTGCAACGTTCTGGAAATAATCGTTGAATTGTTTATTAATAAATAATTCGGAATTTCTTACTGTTTGCCATATGTATAGAGTAAAATCAAAGTCTCATTGGTAAAATACTCGATGGTTCCAAATGGACGTTTCCACAACACGTAACTTTCGCGGTCTTCTCGATCGCGTTGCTTTTGTTCGCGAGTTAACTTTTCTAATTCCATTTTTTCTTTAGGGTTTGAAGATGTACCATTCACTGGGGTCGTTATAGCTGTGGGTGACACTGTTGGATTTCTTTTACTTGCCATTTTGTATCCCAAACGTTGCAACTAGAAAACAAAAGAGTTTAGGAATATTCAAGATGTTTACAAATAGTTTAATGTAGATGCATACTAGTTTGTAAGCAATTTGCAACTTTATAGCAATTGAAAGTGAAACAAAACCTTCAAACATTTTTAAAGTCGAGTTATGACAACTTATTTTAGTGATATACTGAACGAAGAAAATAAAGTAAGTATTAATCAAAAAGTGCAGATAGAAAGCTTTAAAGATAAGTAGCATCTTTACAATAATGTCAATACTTTCCAATTGCAAGAAAAAATACATTTGATGCTCTATGAACTTTCTCTTACTACATTAAAAGTGCATTTAATGACGAGATAAATAAATGTTAAGTTAACTTACATCCTTTCCCTTTCATTTCAACTCAAGCCAAATTAAAATTTAGTAAATTCATGAATTCAACTTGCAATTTTAATTTTGACATTGAAATTTACTAAATTTCACGTCATATCATTTCATATCACGGAAAACAAAATAATAACTAAACAATTATTTTCAATTATTAATATAAATCGAAATTACGATCACGATGATAATGATATCAACTTTACTACGTCGTTTTTATGACGATATTGAATACTACTCTAATTAAACATTACGAAACTGATAAAGTGTTAAAAACAAAAACTACAACTAAAACAAAACACAAAAGCTTTTCACATGCAGTAAATTTGCAATGAGTTGCAAATTAAAAACGACAACGTAATCAAAACAAAACTAAAACTTGCAAACGTAATTAAAATAACAATAGCTACACTTAGAATTATTCTAATTAGAACTTTGTACTAAATTCCAAGCCATTTCTAAGGGTAAAACATAATCAGTTGTTTTGTTACCAATTCAATTTTAGTCCCAGAAGTCTTCTGACCGCGTTTTCGACATTCAATTTGCAACTGTTGTTTTGTAAGAGTAGCAAGCTCATCAACAGATTTCTGACGGCCGTTACCTGCAGGACTTGAACTAGCAGCCCCATGAGATTGTTGCACTGGGGCTACAGGCCCATTCAAAACCGCAGCTGCAGTAGCAGGTTGATGCTGTGTCCTCTGTGAACGTGACTTTTTCCCAGCCATTTGTTAGTAATGTTATGCTTTGTTAGAGTATCAATCGTGTTATTCCAATTAATCCCAAAGCCTTAAACATATAGCAATAGCAACATATCATTCCCCACAACCGAGAAGCATAAGCCAAGAGGTTGTTTAAGCTCAGAATAAGATGAGACTTTTAAAATGTGTAATCGTACAGGACTTACTTATATAAGAAATGCCCCAATTGGATTGATTATTCGAAACTTGCCTTGGATTGTAGATTATTACACAAGTGTAATCAGGAGCCAAATTTTTCACGTGAATCAAGCCGGAGTCTTGAAATAAATGTAGCAAACGCGTCGACGATGAGGGAAAGGAGTTGTGTCGAAACGTGTCGCTGATATGGGGGCCGTGGGGGCTTCACGTCCACCAAATCTTTAGCATCGAACCACGACTGCTTTCATGCTTATCACTTGTATCTCAGTTCGTCATAGTTTGTGATAATTTTGACAATTTAGACACAACTCATGCGGCACGTCACTATGAATTGTAAATAGAATCAAACAAATTGAATGATTCAACATTCAACTTCGACCTGTTTAGAAATGCTCCATCACAAATGCTTCGAACTTCATTGTCCACGTGACGTTTTATGACATGCCCGTTAAAACTGCATCGCGGAAAATTTGAATTTTTGTTTTGTGATAACATGGTGATAACACCTTGGGAAGGTGTAATTGGATTATTTTTTGACCATTTATATTATGCTAATTATCAGCAATTATATTGTGTAGTTAATTATTTATTAATAATTTATAATTTGCCTCCAATTTTAACCTGGATCAAATCTACGCAGTGTAAGTTTACAATTTGTTATTAATACAAATTACAAATTGAAAGTTAACATTTTAGGTTCTTCCAATCATAAACCAAACATACAATGTACTTTTACTTACATGAATCTCATTCAAGATTTACACGAGTCATTGAAGATAATAATCCAGATTTACAAGAAGAAGTCAGTAAGACATCCCCAAAACATAACAATCATGAATTATATGCTAAGAAATATGCTCAATTACATAATATCAAAGTGTTACTTTATGATTTTGATAAGAGATCATATTGTTTATATCACATAGCATCAAAATATCAAACGCAAGCTGAGGATATTTTATTATCCAATTGTTTACCACCAGATATGACAAAAATTCATGGATATGTGACAGAATTATTAAAACTTCATATATATTTATTGAGCAATAAGCCATTAGGATTAAATTTAAATTGGGAACAAGCAAAGTTACATTTTCTCCAGTTTAAATTCAAGATGTTGCGATTCACACAGTTGAATGCAAATGCTTTAGGAAAACTGGTGCTAAATTTAGTGAGTAAACAACCAGAGACTTATATCAACCATTATTTTCATTTAATGTTGGATGTAATGTGGTTGTTTGTTGATATTTGTCAATATACAAAGGAAACAAATGAAAATCAAAGTTTAACTGAACTCATGCAAGAGTTACATTTCATAATGTATAAATGTTACGAGAAGAGTAACACTTTTCTAGAGATTTGTAAATGCATTCGAGTTTTGTGGCTACAGATACAATTATACTGTGAGAAACACGATTATTCCTTTTGGGAAATGTTCAATAATTCAATGAATTGTTATGATGAAGGCTATGCATTGTTTGCTTTGAAGTTCCTGGCTTATTTGCAATGTTATTCTGAAGATGGGGAATTCATTGGGAGTACTTGCACTCGAGTTCAGGAAAATGTCGATTATTTTATTAAATGTTGGAATCTGCTAATCAAAAACATGAATGAATCAAAGTTTTTAAAGATTTTGTTTCATGTGGAAAGTATCATTGCAGATTTATGGCTGCCTTATGCAAAATTAGATTTTTTCTATGTAACTTGGGATTATTACTATAAGAAGTTAGAGGAAATCACCGATAAGCGACAGTTTAATCAGATTTTAAATGAATTGGATAGTGATATGTTTGGTTTTTGTAATTCGAGTGGTGGTTCTTCTAAAGAAATATGGAAAAGCTTTACGGGAATGGATGGATATTTGTTGTTTGTGAAAATGTTGAAAAACCATTTGAAAAGACATCCCAATCATTGGAATAAATTCAAGGGCAGGATTTATACGAAATTCCCACCGACAAAGTTTCAAAAATTGAATGTTCAAGGCTTACAAAACTTGGCATTACTTTTCTTTGAAGTTTCCTTTGTGAATTTTGATGAGGTCACTAAGAAGTTTTTGGATTTGTTGAAAAGTTTACCTAGTTGTACTCAAAATACTAGTTGCACCTGGAATATTTATATTCACATGGTAATAAACTTTTAGAATACATAAATCTGCTAATTGATTAAATTCAAATTAAATTTTTAGATGAAACAACATTTACACCATCAAAAATCCCTCACGGAAGTGTACAATGTCTTTGGACCGTTGTTAGAAGAAACTTCTTGCAATCGAACATTATTTCATTTGTTTACAATCTTAGTAAACAATCTCCCATCATTTTTTCGAGTTGAAGATCTTACGTTACAACAAAACCTCCTCATTGGAAGTTGGTTAGACAATTACATTAAGCATGGAGCACTAAACGAAGTGATAAGTCTTCTAAACACATTATCAATGATAATCGAAACAACAGTAGATTCAGGAGTATGGTATATCTACCAACCAGTTTTTATCACTCACATTTTACACCCAGTTAGACGACTTACAATCAATCAAGCGATCGTAGGAACTGTAGCTGGTTTAATCATTGCAAATTCTGATGGATTAGATGAAATCATCGAACAATTCATTAGCGATACAATACCTGGAGAAGTCATGATGACTTTCTTCATGACTTTAAAACGAAAGTCGTTGTATTTAAACAACGAACATCGAGATTTCCTTATAATAAAAGCTTGGTTTCTTTCATGGCTTATCGGTGTAAACAATGTTAGTTTCACCAAGGAAATTGTCGACACTTTACGATTAGAGCAAGATGTTGAAAGTGGTAATAACCAAGACCCCTTTGAGTTGTTCCTTCAAACAGTATCGAAATCCAAATTGCAAGCGTGTCTGAAAAACAGCGAGCGGTTTCTATGGAAGAATTTAAACTTGCATGTTTATACAAACATGGCTTTGGTTTTCCACAATTGTGGAAGTTTGCTTTACACACGATCAGCATCTTCATGTCCCTTGACGACTTTCTTCAATAAGTTTTTACTTCCAATGGAAGTTTTAAGAGGCTCTAAACCAAATTTCCTTCCGATGGTGGAGAAGACTTGGCATTTGTTTATGTTCTCCATGTGGAAACTTAACTCGGTGGAGAACGATGCGTATCTGGAAAGACTCATCAGGGATTTAACAATAAGATATCTGCCACATTTCAATACGAAACCTACTGTGCTTTTAAAAGTATTGAATAATCAAGCTTTGACTGAGTTTATGTTTAAGAAGATATCATCCGAGTTCTTTGAATATAATCCTAGCAAACATATTCCGGATGAGAGTTTATTTAAAGCATTGAGTGCAATCACAACTATTCTTGATGAAATTATTTGCTCAAGTGAGAGTGGAAACATTTCAATGGTTTTGGTATTTGGTAGGATATTTCTTGTGCCTTTGTATGAAGTTTACATGTTTAAGAATCACAAAGTTGCAGTTATGGAAATTGTTAAGAAGTTAGCACCCTTGCGATTAGTAAATCCGGAAATCCAAGAAGTATTTGTTAATGCACTTTCAATTGTTTTGAAGAAACATTTAGCTTTTAGTACGAATCAGTTCTTCCAAATTGCTTTTGTTTTAGTGAAGATAATTAAAGATATTGTAAGCAGGCTACTTGGGAGAATTAAAGAAGAAATTTCCATATTGGAATGTAAAAGAGGCCAGGGGTTTGATAATCATTTAAGACAGAGTTTTGATAAGCTTAGAAAGTTATGTTGATGCTGTTTAAATGTTGTTATTTGTAAATATTAAGCTATTTTTATATTGTCTAGTATTTAATATCTTGAATAAAAGAAATTTAGTAGTTTAAGTAAATTTTTTTTGGCATCCCATTAAGAAGCGCTCTTCAATGTGCCCTTTTTGAATTTTTCGTGTTTTCAACGTTAGCAATAAAAAAATGATAGTTTGAAACACAAAAATTACTTTGTATGCAACTAATTGTACTGATTTTAATTTTGTATTTAAAAATTGTTTTCTTGAGATTTTATTATAAAAAACAATAAAATAATTATGAATAGTAATTATGATAAACATAAAATGGTATAATTTTAATTTATTTTGTATTTTTATAATAATTTTGTTATTTGAAATTTAAGATTGATAACTGTAGTTTTGCCACTCGATAATTAGCATCGCTAGTGTTTGCGTCATCCAGCGACCAATTTATTAATGCAATTATTAGAGAAAATAATTAGCCAAAATGGTAAATTATACATAAAATATGTTTGTTATGTTGAATTCTAGATAACCAGAGTGAAAATTTCCAAAAATCAAGCTGATTTAAACTTGTGAATTTTGCCATTCGCTGAATGCCGCATATCTTTTTTTTATTTTGACATATACATAAATTGGATATTTTAAGCAGTAGTTCTGCCATTTGATAATTTGCACCGCTAGTGTTTGCAACAAATTTATTTATGCAATTATTAAGAAAAACAATTAGCCAAAATGATAAATATTAAATAAAATATGTTAATTTTGATGAATTTTTAATAACCAGGTAAAAAAAATCCAAAAATCAAGCTGACTTATACATGTGAATTTTGCCATTCACTGGATGTTACTAAGCTTTGATATATGCAACTTTAATTACATCTTGAATTTTCTTTTTCAACAAAATTGAATTTTCCTTTGATTTTACAATAAGAAAACAAAAAAGAATTAAACAATAAAGATCATCCTTTTTATTATGTTATCAACATTAATTTTCATCATCCATATCAGGAACATATAAAGGTTTATTAAAAAAACCAGCATAGATTAATCTTTTTTCAATTGGAGTGAATCCATAATCTTGAAGATTTACTACAATGTGTTTCCTGAAACGTTGATTCAATGATTGCCATGTACGATTAATATCCAAATGTGAAGCCATATCTTGCCATAATTGTTTTCCTTTTACATTAGCATATTGTCCGTTTTCTATTATATATTTTAAAATTGCTTCGTCTTCTTTATGTGAGTATAACTGATGTGCATTAACTGCTTGTGGTTTCAAATCATTTGCCATTATTTAAATAATGCAATATCTAGTAATAAATTAATACAGTTTGCATATTATTTAGAAAAAGAATTCAAATTGTAATTTAAATTGGTTAAAATCACCACTCACCATTTTGTTTTACCGGAAAATTGTGTTTACCTCGAGATTTACCTCGTTGGCTAGGAAATGTGCTTCTAAACAATTTGTTTACGCTGTTTGTAATTGATATTTCTATTAAATTGATTAAACACTTCGTTCGTTAAAACTTCTCTGTGTAATAATAATGGCTGTAAGTATTTATAATTCTCTTTAACCTTATCATAAAGCACGTTAAAAAACCGCTAATTATTTTTTTCTCTTTAAACAATAGTCAGCAGCAGCTGCAAAAGTCGCAGAAGTGCGTGAAATCACTCGTATCGAACGTATTGGTGCTCATTCTCATATTCGAGGTCTGGGTCTAAATGATTCTCTTGAAGCGAGACCTGTAAGTTACACTTACTGCAGAACTATTCCTTATTAAAATTCAATATGTGTTTTTAGGTGTCTCAAGGCATGGTTGGCCAGATGACAGCTCGTAGAGCTGCAGGAATTGTCTTGCAGATGGTTAAAGAAGGTCGAATTGCTGGGAGAGCTGTGCTTCTTGCGGGTCAACCAGGAACAGGCAAAACTGCAATTGCCACAGCGTTAGCTTCATCACTTGGATTGGATACACCCTTTACAAGTATGGCAGGCAGTGAGATTTTCTCTTTGGAGATGAGTAAAACTGAAGCTTTAACTCAAGCCATTAGAAAATCGATTGGTGTAAGAATTAAGTATGTCAAGTTACAAATATTGTGTTGAAAAATATTAATTGTTTAATTTTTAGGGAAGAAAGTGAAATAATTGAAGGAGAAGTAGTTGAAGTTCAGATTGAACGACCAGCAACGGGAGAAGGGAATAAAGTTGGGAAATTAATCTTGAAAACAACTGATATGGAGACTATCTTTGATCTCGGGACAAAAATGATCGAGAGTATCGTGAAGGAAAAAGTTCAATCAGGAGATGTGATCACGATTGATAAATCCACTGGGAAAATCACACGATTGGGAAGGTCATTCACGAGAGCAAGGGATTATGATGCTACAGGCCAACAAACAAGATTCGTTCAGTGTCCTGAAGGAGAGTTGCAGAAACGTAAGGAAGTCGTACACACAGTGACTTTACACGAAATCGACGTGATCAACAGTCGTACCCATGGCTTTCTCGCTTTGTTTTCTGGCGACACCGGAGAAATCAAACCAGAAGTGAGAGAACAAATCAATGGCAAAGTTGCGGAATGGCGTGAGGAAGGCAAAGCCGAGATCATTCCAGGGGTGTTGTTCATTGACGAAGTGCACATGTTAGATATCGAATGCTTCTCGTTTCTTAATCGGGCTTTGGAGAATGAGATGGCTCCAATTGTCATGATGGCTACCAACAGAGGAGTTACACGAATCCGAGGGACCACTTACAAGTCACCACATGGGATTCCTTTGGATTTGTTAGATCGAATGATTATTGTGCCCACTGTACCTTACGACGAGAAAGAGTTGAGGGAGATTCTAAGCATTCGATGTGAAGAAGAAGATTGTCAATTGAGCGACGATGCTTTGACTGTCTTAACTCGCATTGCATTGGAGACTTCGTTACGTTACGGAATTCAATTGATTACGACTTCTAGTTTGATTGCGAAGAAACGTAAAGTTCCTGAGGTGGAAGTTGAGGATGTTAAGAGAGCTTACGAATTGTTTTATGATGATGGGAGATCTGTCCAGTTCTTGAAGGAGTATCAAGAGGAGTTTATGTTTAATGAGAGTGATGTTTCTGAGATGGAGATTAGTTAAGCTCTTTTATTAACTTCTATAAGTGTTTCTTAACTTTTGTATTAAGGATAAAGTCAAATCAAGGATTTGTTCACTTAGAATATTCATCAATTTAATTTTGTGTTTGTCTTCTGTAGGGAAAGACAACAAATGTTGAGAGAACTTGTTGCTTTGTCTTGTGAAACATTTGATTCCAATAATCTCAAAGTATAAGTATCCAATTGTTTGGGCTGTTGAAGTATTCAAATTTCGTAGGCAGTTTTGAAATTTCTCATCACAATTACAATGGGACCTATTATTATTTTTTAGATAGAAATTGTAACTTTATTTCAATAAATATTTTCATAACTTAACAATACTCACATTGTTATTGTTGATTCATTGCAAAATGTTTCCAAACAAACGTTGGGTTCGAGGTAAACTGGACACATGTCGTGTTCTCGACAACAAACATCTTCTCGTGGATGATAAATCCCCAAGTCGTTGTAATGTCTTGCTCTATTACCTACTCCACACCATTTAGTTCCAGGATACAATGCAAAGTTCCTTAGGAGTTTTTTCAATTTCCCCAAGAAAGAAACTTCTCCAGTGTTGTTATCCCAATCACATATGTTCAGTAAATTGTCAAAAGCTTCATTGGAGACAATCGTTGCTTCTTGTAGCGATTTATTTGTTGGAAGATGAAATATCCTGCAGGAAACTGTTGTCTTCTTAAATATCATCCATAAGTATTCGTCTTGTTGTTGTAGTATACTTGAAGAAGAATTTAAAGTTGATTTGGTGGTTTTGTATACAATATTTCCTTCAGAGTATCCAAAGATAATAAGAATTACAACAATGCTTTTGGTAATCTTCAAATTCAATTGTAACAATCGTAAGAAGTTGAAGTTACTAATGAACATTGTAAGATTACAACTTGTTACAAGAATTTTAAACAATTGTAAAGTTGTGATGATAAGAAAAACGAAACATTAAAGCGAGAAGCTTGAACAAACAGTTGTTATTGTTCCACCCTCATACTAATTAAAAATTGTAATTAATTGTAAGCTATAACAATTACGTGTTTTACGAACATCTTATCACCACAATAATTATATTCATATAGTGCTTTATTTTCATCATTTGATTCCATCAATATGCATTGATGAAAAATAATTTAGTACTATCATAATATTTTTGTTTGAAATACAATTATATACATACACTTCTTGAATTGTAATTCCATACTGAATTCTTTTGCAATTTCATCTTTCTTTCCCTTAAATTTTCTAATTACATTTGCCTTCTGTTGTTTTGTTAATTAAATTTCTATTAGTCTTGCTGAAGAATATTTTAACTCTTGTTTGACATCTCTAAATTTCTTTGATAAATAATTTAATAATAATAATGAGTTGACGATAATTTATATATTATAATTACTCAGTTTTCATTCATGTTGTCTTTCTTATATTAATAATCTACTTAATGCAAATTTCAAAGTAACTATTTCATAATTATTTTTGTAATTTTTCATTTTTTTTGTAATTTCTCTTGTTTAGTTAACAAATTTAGTTAGGTTATAATCTCTTTTCTTTTGTTAAAACAGTTAAAACCATGTAATTGCAACTTTTGCTTGGAAACTGTAAAACTCATTCAATTGTGGATTCCGTAATATATACATATCATTTTCATATTTCCATGGAATGCATTTACATCAACTCAAAATTAGTTTTGCTTTTGTGTGTTTCATTTCAAACAAATAAAAAAGATGATAACACAAACACGATTTGATAATTGTCCAAGTAAAGCAATGAGAATGTTCCAAAACATCATGATCAATTCTTCAATTTCATTGCGATACTTGTGAATAATACATATTAACTACCTATTTATAATAATAATTAATAACAGCATAATATGATATTTGTTGGTTTAACGTAATAATAGTAAATAATCGTAGTAGTACAAATTGTAATAAGACAAAAAGTATAAGAATAAAGTTAAAAATATATAATATATTATATATAATATACGCATAATATTTGTTAAGTTGGGAGTTGTTTTGTTAC
>JASKGN010027543.1:0-15075 GCA_030556245.1 Falagria sp. GC000072 | reverse complement strand
AAATTATTAACATTATATCCGACAATACAATTGGTCGTGGATAAAGTTTCGTATTCAATTCGCGAGTGATTACTGTTACCCGCTTAGGTTCCTTACTCCCCTCGCCTACGGCTCGGGTCGCAATACAACCTGCACGGGCAACAGCAACTCACGCTCGCTCATCAAATAATATACTATTATCCACGGCCAATGTAAATATGTCTATATGTAGTGTTAAGTAATGGTAAAGAAATCTCACTGTCACGTAATTTGTCCATATTAAATGTAAATACACACTGTACCTTGACTTTGATAATTGAAATAAATTGAAGTAGTAAGGACAATTTTAATATCTTCGAGAGAATTAGTGTAGATATAGTAGACAAATCTATAGTCCATGGAACAAATCAGTGCCAATTACTTTCATATAACCTTTGCGATATAAATGTGAACATACCTGTTTACAAAGTATTGAATGGATTATTAAAAATATTAGCTGAAAATAAGGTTAAACTAAACAACATATTCAAATATTGAACGGTTGCGTTTTTCAAAAATTGTCAAGGCTCTGTTTGATTATGTGGTTAACTTACACTTACCACACGGTAAGCAAAAACGCACGACTTATTCCGTGATGTAAGTGATCAGCTGGGCATCGTACGTGTGATCTTACATGCCACGAGATCAACACGCTGGCTATACCGACTGAGCGTAGGTAAAAAATATTAACTTTATTTAGTTCAATAATTGGTTTTAAAATTTCAATTATATATCAAAAAGGTAGTTTAAAAAAAACGCTGTTTTATTTTTTTTTCAATTTTAAAAAACTTCATTATCGCATTGTCCAAATGATGAAAGCGATATAGTAAAGAACGACGTGTAAAACATCGCAATTAATGTATGTATTATTCCATGATGTGCATGCAAATATTTGGAAATTTTGAAAAAAAGAAAATACTCATGTTATAAACAATACGTTGGTCCATATTATAATAAATTATTTGCATTCTTGCCATAGTGCAAAACGTGTTCAAGACGAAAATGCACGTAAAACATAAATACTTTAACATGTAGACCAAATCAGTTGTGTTTTTTATAAATGTAAAAGACTCTGAATGAATACCAACAATTACAGTGAATTTAATCATGCAATTTTAAATCTTTAGATTTATATTTTAATAAAATATCTACATGTAGTCTACATCCATATTCCAAACGGTAAAAAATGAAAAGATAAACAAGGAAGTGAAATTATGTTAGTTATGTTTGAACACTTTTATGAGTTCTTGTTCTTTCTAGATGATTAGAGCTGGTAATATTATCGAATCATTTCCGTGAAAATCACTAAGCTCTACTTTTAGTTAGGGTGTCCACACTAAATACAGGTTGAATAGAAATGATAATATTTAATCAAAATGAACTATAAAATTTCATACAGAAATCACAAAATAATTTAGGCATAATTAACATTAATACTAAGTAAGTAAAATAGCTGGTTGATACGGAAATTATTTTTCACAAAATTGTGGAACTTAAATGTATAATTTTGTCATTCTGCATAATAGATATACCAAACCAAACTTACATTGTACTCCCTCAAAGCACAAAACAGTTGAGTACCTAGAATTTCTATATCATGTCTAGCCGTCTCGACGAGATAAAAGCACAATTCACTTGGACAAAATATGTAATAAAATAAGTTACAAAAGTAATTACTTGTTGGAACATGGTTAGATTTCATTTAATCTAATCTGCAGCCTTAACCACCACAGTTTAGTCACAAAACATAAAATTTAGTCGATTACAATAGAACCTGTAGTAGTGTAATACCCCTATAAGGTGGGGAATAAATTCTCAGGTAAAATATCCCTAAAGAGGAACAGGTAGGATTAAAATATTGAATCACATGCCAGGTGGATGTGGGTCAGAGGTATATAAAACGTTAGCACCCAATATCATTTTAGTTATTCGGTATCTAAGTGTCGGTATAACACGGTCACAGTCAATTTCACTTCTTCTCCTCGTCAAGCGTCTACAGCATAGGCAAAAGAAGACGACGCCGAAGGCAGGGATTTGGGATGCTTTCTCGTTGATCACACTATAGTTCTTCGGTCTATTCGAAGCAGTTCGTTAGTGAATGGTGAAAAATCTTCGCATTGAACTTAAACAAGTTAGTTAAATCATATGAAGGAAGTGGTGCCCGTAGTAAACTTTAAAATTTGTAGGCAGTTCTTATGAATTTAAAAAAGTTGTTTTGTTCATTATCCGTATTTCGTGTTTGAATTATACTTTAAATAACAATAAACGATATAATTTTAAGTTTATTGGAACTGATGGAAACTTTGATACTTTGAAACATTGGAGGCAGATGATTTCGAAGAATTTGTAGGACCATTATGAACTTTAAACCGGTAAGATTTCACAAAAATTATAACACTAAATCTGAAATATGCGAATGCTTGTTTTTTCATTAGTCAATGATAAATTTGTAAATATTTCTAAATTATTTCCTTTCACTGGTGTTAACACGTAAAGAAAGTAGGATGCAATCGCTCATCAATTTTGAAATGGTTAAATTAAATCTTGTGGTTTATATTTATTTCACATTGAACTCGCATTTCAATCACAAAATTATGAATATTTATTTTACTTGGAATACATGAATTGTTTTGTGTTTGTGGTCAATTTAATGACATTTACACCTATTTCATGGTATTGAACACAAGCGAGTTTTTTGTTTTATTAACCGCATCGAAGCGTAACAAATGTGGCAGAAGTTTGCACGCAAATTATGTTAGATTACAACTGAATTTGATTATTATATTTTGTAACAATTATGCATACATATGCATATTAATACATATGTATTAATAAAATGTGTCGATTTATTAAAAGAATCTTTTATTGCAGTATTTGAATTCCTATTTTACGCTTCAATAAAAATCAACAACATATTTCAAATTATTTTAACAATTTAAATGAGATTAAAATTCTTTGAAATGAAAACTTTCCTTTGCTATAAAACTCTGTTGTAATTCTATGTCCACGATTTTAACCCAATTTGATTTAATGATTTATGTATCAAGACTGGCTTGAATTTATACGTTCGCAATTTGTACACACTATTGAAACTTCATGCCAAAGGTTAAAATCACATTAAAAATATTTCCGTGCACAATGAAAACATCAATAATTCGTTCTTATAGTTATAAACGTGTGCCGTCATACAAGTAATCCGAAGAGGAAAAGCCATGTATTAATTCCTCTGAAGTTAATGAGAAGAAACGAATACATAGTGCATCCACGACATTAAAATTTTCGCTATTTTCATAATATAATATCCACAAGTACATATCTAGTGTAACTTTAATGAGTACTTGGGGAAATCATAGTCATGATAAAACCCGCAAGGAACTGCATTTCGAAAGCGTTTATTAACAAGTAATAAATGCAAAATACGTTGGCATAATATTGCTATATCTTTATGGATGTTATTCCTTGTTGTCTTTCATAGATATTGTTCAATTTTTTTATTATGCGTACTAAGATTTAAACTAGCGATGTCTCTTTAAACCATATGTTGCTGCTGGGATTTAAAACACAACATGACGATACCAACTAACTTGTTGGAATCATCTTCACTTTCGCATTTCCGACATACATTCCTTATTCTCATCTTTATTGTCTTCTCCATTTTGCATATTGTATCAAAGTGGATGTATCTTTTCCACACCATTTCATTGCTAGCATTGTAAGCACAGTGCATTAAAGGAAAATTGAATGTGCATGGATGAGTCTTCAGTAATTCATACGTTTAATGTGACTTTATAAACTCGAGCTTATTCGTTCCGAATATAACAATGGATTATATAGGTGAAGGCTATTTAACATTTAAACTTCATCAAGAAAAATACTTTCTCTCAAAAGAAATACGAAAATTTGTTGCTATAATTATTTTTATTTAATGTAAAATTAAACGTTTTCGTTTTCGTGTTAGAACTTTTTGTAAATTTTATGAAATATTAAACGGAATATACGGATTTGCAATGTCGACAAAATTATACTATTAAGATATAATTATAAAAATGTGTACATGGCATGAGAAAATTTTCATTTAAATTAACTTTCAGAAGTTAGATAATTAATGTTTGCTACAAAACACTTTCCTAATGATATTTAAATTCAACAGATGGTTTGATGGTTTAAATAAAATAAATCACAATATATAAACCACAGCAAAGATATTTGCAGAAATTGACCTACTGAGGCAGTATTAAAGTAGGTATGTATTATATTCGCAGCGCATACGCTGATCTTATAGCGTTAGCACTATCTTCTTCAGGTATATAGGAAATTCGTTTATGTTTCGATATCACTCCTCCGACAAATGTGCGTTCATCGCACATAGAAGAGAGCTTTCTTCGATACTGGCTCCAGCCGTAGATTCCAATATAAAATAATTTGAGATGAAAGTCATAGAGCGCAACTTCTTCCAACGTATCATAAGTAGAAATACGTAATATGATTTATCTGATCAAGGAAAGAAAAAGCTGTAATCTGATATGATTAGAAATTCAATATTTATATATGATAATTGCGATTTAATGTTTAAAACGAATATGTTAATTAGGTTAATCATAGCAGTGATCTTATTAAGTTTAATTTGCAAATTAAATGAATAAGAAAACTTCTGCTCACTATGCATTATGATGACACTAACCATTTCTATCAATAACTTAACAAATACGGTAGTAATGGTAATATTGTTTGCTTTGTGATATAGCAGTTTTTATCGTTTCTATCAGTCATGTTACCAATTAATGGATTTTCTTTCGTTAACATTTCCTGCATGTAGTTTCCTCAATGGTTTTCATGTACTTACATCGTCTTGATGTAAATCTTTTCCTGCACTTAAAAGAAATTCAATGCAAAATACACATTAATACACGATTTTCAAATTTCTACTTTCTTCGGGCATGCAGGACAAGCAAGCAACATAAATATAAGCTAACATCCTCTCAAGAATTATATGATTCTCTTATCGAAATGAAGAAAATGTATGTCTCATAACCTGATATATGTTACAATAGTTCTTTTCAGTTGGTAAATTGATATTGATCTCATATCTTTTAGTATATCCAAATAGAAGTCTTATATACTTAACCTTCATTATCTCCGAAAACTTTTACAAACTTCAAAAAGTCGCTATTTACTTACACACTTCAAAATAAAGGTGTTTCATATGCCACCTGTTTTTCGCGCAAAGATAATTACAACGCAGTTAGTATTTCTTCTCATTAAGCCACCAACATAAAAACGTGCTGAGTATTTACAATAGAAACTAGAAAGTCACACGTATTTCACATACACGTATTACAACTCGTCTAAAGCAATGTAGATTCTACAACACTCTTTGGAAAATATAATCTCGAAGTAAATTACTGACGAATATACTAATGCAACAATACAACCATAACATTAATTTTATTACTATTGACATTTAAATGAAATTTTATTCCATTTGACGTTTAAATTCATTTAATTATCGACCTATAAGAACTTGCATTAACTTTCTGTTTCCTAACAAATTTTTGTTTTAATTTTCAGGTCATCTTCATTTTCTTATTGATTAAATTCAATGAGTGTCATGCAGCTGAGAATGTTACTAGTAATTTAACAAATAATTTTAATCAAACAGAAAATAATAATTTGTCTGATAAAACAAATGATGTGCCAACAAATAATCATGCGGAGAAGCGCACGAGTTCTCCGGAAAAGGAAGAACCTGGTTTTATAAATAAACTCAGTAATTTGATATTCGGAAGTGGTGAAGATGCTCAAACTTCTGAAACTAGGCAAATCCCACAATATGGGCCACCACCGCCCCCTAATAAAGGTTATCAACAGAACTGTAATCCATGTAATAAAGAACCATGGATTCCCATTATGACAAATTATGGGCAAAACACACTTCATGGGTATGTGCAACCTCATGATATTAATAATGGAAATGGAAATAACGGTGGTTTATATCAACAAAATATACCGAATACTGGATATGGTACGCCAATACATGGCAATGGCTTGACATCAGGTCCTCAAGATAATTATCCACAAATATCACCTCATGTTTTGGAGAATTTTAAACCACCACCTCAACAACCTGGAGTGTCATATGGAACTCCCGCTTTGCCACTTTCTCAAGATTTATATAGCAGTTCTAATTTGCCCAAAGATAGTTATGGCGCACCAGCTTCTAATTATGTACCACCACCACAACAAGGAAATTATGTACCACCACCACAACAAGCAAATTATGCACCACCACCTGCTCCAGATTATGGGGCACCAGAGCCTTTACCTAATTATCAACCACCAAAACCAGATTTTGGTCCACCACAAGTTGAATATGGCCCACCAAAGAATGAATATAACCCACCTGAACCTGACTATGGGGCACCATTCCAGTTACCATCTAATTCAGCTCATCCTGGTTTTCTTAATCCTCCTTTGGCAACACCTTCACCAACAATTAATTTTGGAAATCACTATGGGCTACCTAAACCAATATACAAAATACCACTAAAGAATTACGGTCCTCCTATAAATCAACCTACATATGGACCACCAAAACCAGGATATCATTCTGGAAAATCTCCAAGACAAATCAGACCAGCAATCCACCGTCCGCATTTGAATTACGGTCCGCCAGCACCCCAACCTGTGTACAAATATATTCCATTAAATAAAGGAAAATTCACGAACTTACCTACAAACTTTAAACCACCCCCTCCACCATCAAATTACAATCCCGGTGGCCCAATCTTCAATAATTTTGGCGTTAACCAAGCTGTTCAACCATCTAAAGATATAAAAACACAAATAACAAATCCTGAATATCTTCCACCTTTAGAACAATTGCCTATTTCATCGGAACATAATATAGATCCAATTGCTTTCCCTAATCTGTCATCCAGGCCGGTGGCTCCGTTACACAATGCTGGTAATTTCCATGATAATTTTCCGCAAGGAGGGCAACACTTCGATGTACCATATGACAGTAACGTACAAATACAACAAAGTATTCCCGTAGCAGATTTTTTGGCTACAATTGAACATCCAATTAATATCATTAGATCGCCCATTTTAGATCTAAATGTTGCTAATACCAGTTCACAGTCTGATGGTTATTACAGTACTGTTAGTCCACCTGTCGTTGCAAATGCACATCAAATTCCACAAACTTACAGACCATCTGATGAACATTTTAATCACAACAAAGGTCATAAATTAAGCGAACACCCTATAGTTGTTGATGATACACATGCAGCAGCTGCTACGAATGAGAATAAAACGGCGGTGGTGAATAATTTCAATAATCTAGGAAGTGATGAAATCAGCGAAGATTTTATTAGTGAAATTTTAAAAGGAATCAATGGCAATTATAAAACAGTTAGTTCAGGAAACTACCAACCAACAAATATAAACAATTTTTATTCAGGATCAACGAGTACTTATTATCCTGGCTCAATTAGTAGTTATCACCCCAATGCTGCTTCCAATATTCAAATCAGCAATACTCAGACTCAACATGTTGAAAATGGCCCGCAACACTTAAATATTGGAAATTTTAAAGGTCCCACAGGTACTTACCAAACCCCAGCCCCATCAACATCCATGCAACCGCCTCCAATAGGCGTGTCACCTTGGTTAGGTGCAAGTACAAATTCGAACCCAGGAAGATATATTGATAACACTACGAAGAAACCGAAACAGATTCAAATTATAATACCATATACAACAAATAATGAATATGATAAAAGAAAATCTGAAATTCCCAAACAGCACAGTGAAGTATACAGAGGTTCTGAATCGCAAGAAGTTACGTCTATAGCTAAACAGCCTTCAGGTGTTATCAATATACAGGAATTATTTAAAAACACTAACAATCATCACAGCAAACCTACACATAACATGAAAAATCTACCATTTGACGTTATCCGTCTTCAGAAGAACATCGATGGATGGACAGAACAAGAATATTCCAAAACTGTTTTAGGATACACTAAAGCTTCCTCTGCTACAATTGCTACTACTAAACTCGCACCTTCCAAAAAGATCCCCGAAGAGTATTTAACGACATTACCATACACCACTGATATTAAATTATCTTCAACTACTGCACGTTCAACACCAATATATCGAGATCACGAACCCGCTGGAAGCAACAGCAAGGAATATCTTGAATCTAACCTAATCGCAACTACAGAAGCAACAACGACACCTAAATTACATAAACTTAACAAATTACCAAATTGGGATAAAATCCACATCGCAGTTAGTCCACTTACGAAAGAAAAGATTTATGTTGTAACGCCACAACCCAAAACTGCCACCTCAAGTTGGCGTCAATCTAGAGAAAATGAACGCAATTCCACAACATTTTCCATCAGCATAATGCCTATGCGCAATAAAACGGCGGATACTAATGATGTTCGAGTTATACTTAGCGAATGGCCTCACTTGAGTAAGTATTCAACTGTTGATTTCATAATGGTTTTTAATTATAGTGGTTGCAAAGTGGGAAACAAGTGAGATTTTACTTTCACGTAATGATAACGACTTGAATATTAAAGTTGTAGATAATTTCAAACATTGTAATTGTTTGCATGTACATTGTTTTGATGAGAGGTTTGTAGGCAATGTTTTTTATGCTATGTTTATTTCAGTTAATAATTTAGCAACGACTACTAAGCACACTACCACAACACCTCCGTCAACATCGAGACATCCACTTTTTGGCCTAATGGATCTTTCATCATATGCTCCGCCTGGAAATTCTACAATAGAAACGTACTCCGGACATTCAAAGGTAAAAATACAATGAGCTCCACAACCAATACATACCACCACAACAATCACACTGCATATTATGTACATACAGCACATGTTTGTGACTGAACGTGACATTGAATCTCACAACCATTTCTTTCGCTAAGGTGAGTGTGTTACCATTTTTCTTCATTCTTAATATGGCCTTCATCCACATACATGTTTCTCACGGTATTTTAACCTAATAAAATTATTAAGTTTCACTAAGCTTATTCTTCTTGCATAGGTGATAAATGTTGCTACAGCATCTTTGAAGAAGCGTGGAACCACAGAAGAAAGGAAAGTAACAACTACAATGAAGAGTACGACGCTCAAGTAATTAATTAACCTGATTGATTAAGTTGCCATTGAAACAGACTATAAAAACAATGAAATAGACAATTTTTATAAGCCAGTGTAATAACCAAAGTGATGAGTTTTACCTTCGTTCAAGGAGTAAACTTGATTCCTACCTTTCGATATGACGAAAATGTCGATGTTTATTGAGGTGGTTTTATTATAAGAAATTCTTATGTAGTACAATTCTTTTGTGTATATGATTTATATTATATTATAATATTTATTCCAATTTACTAACATGCGAAAACCTTATCTTAATCTAAATTATCATAAATTGTAAGTAGTTAAAAATAAAATTGTATTCGTATAATTTTCTTTTATTTTGAACATCTGTTTAATGATAAAAAGTAAGATTAATCTGAAAAGCTGCATTATTTTACCTTTTCTAATGTGAAAAATGATGCACCTATATTAAAAAGTCGACGGGTGTTTCATTAAGTTTACAATCAATCATATTATTAAATAGGAAAGAATCTATATTGATGTTTAATTTAATATAACAAAGAAAATGTAAATCTTAATATGTCTCGTGTGATTATTTTCGATGAGTGGATACTCATTCAAAACAAAGTCATGTTAATGAGCATGAAGCACTGAACCGAATTTTCAGAAACATCAATCATTTCACATTCTATTTGACATAATGGAGCACAAATAGATCAAATTAAATCTCGTTAATAAACAATGCTTAGTTATTCTAGATTTACAGAGTTTAAATAATTTTCTAGCTAATTTCATTGTTAGCATGAAATTTAGATTATATCAAATCTTAAAAATAAATATCGGGAACTAAAAAATATTACTTAGAATTAGGTTTCTACAAGTATTTATTTTATCGTTAGGTATTTAAAAAACATAAAACGTTCGCCAGTAATTCTAAGTTATAAATTGGTTTTCAATAAAAATGTCTCACTAGTTTCAATCTTATCAGGTTGCAATATCATTACACATTTCCCAGTCTATAATTGGTTTGCGTTTGTTGTTTCCCGTTATATGTAAACAAGTCCATAGACGTTCTTCGCTAACGAACGGTAGAATTTTAACGACTTGCATGGATCCCTAAAACAAAATTGTTATATATAAATAACAATATACTTTTATTATAAGAAGAAATTAGCATACTAAAAACTTTTTCTTTCGACCGGGTTCTTGCCGAAAGTAGACGAGTGAATCGGATGGGACTGAAATCCTTTGATTGTTTTTTGAATTTAACAATGCAAACTGACTAGGTAAACAATCCAAATCTAGGCGCACTGTCCCCAATTCAAAATCAAATGTGAAAGACGCCCACAACCAACCTGAAATATAAATCCGCTTTAAATATTTGATTAAAGAAAATTATTTACATGAATTTAAAAAATATCCGAGTCTCGATTACATCAATTAATTAATTAGATAACATACCTGACCAATCGGATTTCCTGCGAAATTGTTTAGGCAATTTGAATTCAATCTGCCTCAAACTGTGCGTTCCGCCGAGAACATATTTTAAAGTCAAAGTATTGGTTTTCAAGTTCGAATTGATTTGAAGCCACGGCGTTAGTTTCCCGGGCGAGTTTACTGAAATCAGCGTGCCAAGGTTGTTTTTTTGTTGGCGGTAAAGGAAAAGCGTGGTGAACCCGGAATCTGAAATCATTGCAGCAGCCACTGCGCTGGAATTCGCCAAGGGAACATTTTCGTATGGGAGACGGAACTTGTAAGCTGGGTATTGTTCGATTGGACCTTCCACGAATGAAACTCCGGGATCCTTTGCAGATACATTCATTAATTTTAAAATGTTGATTTCTCCTAGAGATAAACAAAAAATTTATTTTAGCTAATATATTATATTTTCAGTCTAAAAAAAATTATGAATGCAACCAAGCGAATATAATCAAAGGATAACGACGAAAAAATAAAACATTTTTAATTTTAATTATAATTGTTTTTATTTTTTAATGTAAAATATTAATTCACAATAAATTATATAAGTATTAAGTACGTAACCACAGTTAAAATACCTGGCAATTCTGCAGCAGGGGATTTATTCGTTGTAGTCCGACCAGTTAAATTGCACTTCTTATTAGTACTAGCAGCAAAACAAAACGTTCCACCCAATAAGCAAATCAGGACTATGAATCGCAACATATTTCACAACGCGATACAGTAGTAATCGCACTGAATTGAATTATAAGGTGGGCGTGCTGCTGTTACTGCAAGACATATTTATAAATAGTCGTTTCTCGTGTTTTGACCTGTGGTGTTGAATTTAACTGCAACTCCAGGGTCTGATAAACACAAACTCAACCAGCGCACACCACTCTATACACTCCTGTGGAAGTTCAAGTACTGCGTCCTTTGCCTGCGTGCACTGCAAAACTACGCAGCTTTGCAGATTTTGCTGCTGTATAGAACGCATCCAGCACTACAGCATCTGTCGCAGATATGGTACTAACCTGTCCAATAGCATACATTTGATACAGTGTCGATAATCACGCAAGCTCGCTTGGCCTCGCGCAGCCGTCATATCGACCGAGTTCATGAGCTTGAAAGCATGTATGCTACCGACTTGCAAGTAAGTGAAAACAAGATTCCATTGACAACCTACTACGGTAGCAGATGGCATACAAAGGTTAGAGAGTGTAGACGGAAGCATAAAGATATTGCTTAAAATAATGCTTTGTCTTACTGTAAAATATGGGAGAAATTGTAGATTGTTTCTTTACAGATGGCATATTCTTACTTGAATTGTGGGTGTAATATGATCGCGTGTTACCTCTTTAAAAAATATAAATACATAGGTAAAAGTATTTCAGTGCTAAATAATCAACGAATAATCAATTAAAGTGATGGGAGATAAATAATTTTTTTTAAATATTAAAAAAACAAATTTTAGCATAATACCTTGTTCGTTATATGATGTATAAACTTGACCCACTGCCAAGGCTCTAGTGGCGCAATTGGTTAGCGCACGGTACTTATAAGGCAGTAGTCGTGAGCAATGCCGGGGTTGTGAGTTCGAGCCTCACCTAGAGCATTTTTTTATTGTGAACATTTTTTTAATAAAATGTTATAATCTGAATTTCTAACGATTAACATTAATCTGTGTTATACCTACGCATATTATTTGGTCATATATCATTAACTATGAATGTTTCCGTTTCACAAGTAAATTCTATAAATTCACATTAATTAAAATAAGGGATACCTTTGTTTAGATTAAATTTATATGTAATTAGAATTTTAATATAATTATATTTTAAATTTAATTCGTAGAAGTTCATACTTAAAGGGGATGCTTTTAATATTTACCAGTTATGCATAAATAATTCTTGGACCAAAATACAAATCTTACTTTTAATACCTATTTATAATAAATTTTCTAAACAATAATTTATTTCCAAGTTGCATAAATATGATTTATTTGGATTTATTTAAAAGATTTATTCTAAACTAGAATGAACATAGTTCTCAATTACACTGTATAGCAGTGTCATGCTACGTTTGTGCTACGTACGAAACAGCGCCGCCTACGGGTAGCGGTATCAACTACTTTGTGTATTTCTTCCAATATATTTTCATATGTTCCTTTTGGTTTGTGAATCAGCAGATCAGCACTAGTTGAATTAACAATTAATTAAGGCTCTAAAAGTGAACACTACTCACTGCAGCTATTTTGTAGCAAATGATTTCACTCAATCGAAGAAGACTTCAATTATTGGCATAAACATTGCCTACATATATGTAACCACCTAAGGAAAAATTACACTAGAGAGACTCCATCGATAGAAGGGAATAACAAAGGCCTGATAATTAAAAAACTGAATTAAGATAAATATATATCAAATGAAGATGTAAGATATGTAATTTGTGATTGACAAATGCAAATATGATCTACTTGCCGATGTAACTGATGTTCTTTTAGAAAGTCCCAAGTTGATTGGAAATGATCATGTGAAAAAGCATCTCCTTCAGGAGAACAGTATGATACCAGTTAGCAAAAAAATATGGTACCATCATGATAGCATAATTTAATTCCAATATTTTGATATTCAAATGAAGTTAAGGTTAGACCTCTGAATGAAAAATGCATTATAGCAGAAAAGACAAATGCACTCAAGATTTGTGCTATCTTTGATTATTAATGAAATGTAATTGCACTCCACAGGAGACAGTAAGATAGTTGCCTCAATTTGACCATTAGTGTGATCTTTATTCCTATCTGTAATAATTAACTAAAACTTAGTAAAAAAATGTTTAAGTTGATACCAACCCATGCTTTTTAAAATTACTTTAGTTTTAGCATTCAAATACAATTTGGTATTCCTTATCATTCATAAGTTCATGTTTTATAGGGATCTTTGTCAGAACAAATTCGTTACACAGTAATATGCAATGAAGCTGCATGTCATCAAGTTTCTTGAGTAATTTAGATTGACCAATTAAGAACAATCAATAAATTATATATTGAATCAATGGAATTATAACAAAGACTGTTTTCTTCAATCTTATATAACTCTAATATTATTTTTATTGTACTAAGCTGCTAGAAAAAAATATATAGAATAAACTTCATAGTCCAAATATGGATATGATTTAATAACAGCTAAACAAATCATTGCAAGGCGTTTGAAAGTTTGAATTTGTACAACACTTTTACATTAAATTAAAATTGATGTATTGTAAAAGATGTCAATTTTCACATAAATTTAGTATTGATACGTGAATAATAAATGGAAGGAGCAGCTTAATGGAAAGTTTTTGTGCAAGACATCTACACTCTAGTATCTAGAGTAGAGTAGGGACTATCTAGACTAGATAGTCATAAATTAGAAATCAAGCTGAGCGGTGGAGCCCATCTGTGGCTAAAACACTAGAATTTTAAAAAGGTATATAGGGTATTCAAAACTGAAAAGAGTCAAATTTTGTTTAATTAAAGAATTATGAGTAAAATTAAGTTTAAGGCCGCTTTAGACACACGGTTTTGATATGCGCCGTTCCAATCCCAGGCGAATGCGTGCTAGTCTAAATACAAGTTCATAAAGTTTTAAACGCGTGAAAACACGCAGTTTTAGCGTGCTGTTTTGTGAGACTTTTGTCATCAGTTGTATTCACGCAATTCGTACATATTATCATAGACAAACAGAACGTTATATTATCTTTGATATTACTTAATCATGGATACACGATACTGGTCGAAAGATTTTATTACCGAATTCCTTGAATTATATAAACAACACCCTTGCCTCTGGAAAATTAAATCAAAAGAATACTGTAACAAGAACCTGAAGAATGCTGCCTATGATGAACTCACAGAGCTCTGCAAGACTGTTTTGCCTTCTGCAAATCGTGACTATGTAGTCAAAAAAATACAAAGTTTTCGTGGCTCGTTTCGAAAAGAGTTAAAAAAAGTCACAGAGTCGAAAAGAAGCGGAGCAAGCGAAGATGATGTGTATATTCCATCGTTATGGTATTTCGATTTATTGAAATTTACAATGGACCAAGAACTACCAACTGATAGTATTAGCAATATGGGACAAGAGAAGTCAGCAGAGTCGACAAAAGAGAAATCCGAAAATTATTTTGATGGAGACTTTGAGGAAGCTGACGAAAAGAAAACCCCATTTTCTTTAAAGGTAATATATTCTTTATTTACTTAATATTAGAACAAAAACAATGGTACGTATAATTCTATTTAAGCTTTTCCTTTTGTATTATAACATAGCTTATATTTTTTACATTAACCATATTAATTGCTATATGAAGAATTCTGAATCGGGCAGCTATTAATTCAAAAGCGTTTTCCGACTCATTCCGAGCGCGTGATAACCTGATGTAGATAAAAATTCTTTTACTGTGACAAAGATTTCTTTGCGGAAAAGATTT
>JASKGN010027532.1:0-10101 GCA_030556245.1 Falagria sp. GC000072 | reverse complement strand
CAATGATAGTATTCCATTCATTATGATAATGGCCTAAATCCTACTGATAAAGTGATGTCCATAATATTCTGTTTAACTCTTTAAATTGTCCTTATTGCATGACACTACCTACATATTACGAGAACATTAATATTTTCATATAAACAACACATGAATTGTAATAATTCATGCAAAAGCAATTATGATAAAACTTATTTGATATACTTACCAAGTTTAGTGATAATAATGTTCCTTAATTAAGGGATGAAGAACAAATTGGAAGAGCAGAGAACACTGGAACACATTACTCAGCACTGGTCAGCTGTTGACTCCACTGGCCTGATTCGTATATTACTATTTGATTGTATTTGATCAGCGTTATATGAATAATTTTGACGAGGGATTTGGTGATTCCCGCGCTTTCTTAATGAGGACGTACATCTTTGGGACGTACCAACACAAAATGGTGACGCACCAAGCATATGCACTAACAAAACACTAAAAATTTCAAAAATTCATATCTCGTAAACTAAAAGAGCTAGAAAGAATCGAAAAACAGATTTGGTATCATTGAGTCAAAATCTAGAAGATGCACTACCCATTTGAATCTATTTCAAGTACGTTTGGGGTTTTAAAAACTGTCACCTTAAGATACTATTCTCAACTATAATTCAAATGACTTCAATGAATTTTCATTACTAATTTGGTTCAGGTCTACAATATGAATATTTCTTTGAATTGTAATTTCCTGCATATTGTGCCTTATTACTTAAGTCCATAATATTATTGTATTCCTCAATGACTCAAAACAGTAACTAATAATGCGAAAATAAAAAATTGTAAATAGGCGGTGAGATTCACCAAATAATTTGTTTGTATTCAAAATACTTTTCGTTGACTTCAACTGTAAAAACTTTTCACTGAAATAAAATTAATTTTTAAATTTTCCAAAATGCTTATGTATTGTCGCTCATTTTGCATGAAAAAAGTATTAATTATAATAATAAATAAAAATAATAAGAAGGAAAATTCAAGCCAAGACTATAATATGGTTCCAATTTTTACATGAACTTTTATATGGAGCGATTTTAGGTGAAAGTACACCTGAAATGACTTTGAGTTTGACTTCAAATTTAGTTATTTGATTTCAGGTAATTAATTTCGCAAGGACATCTGAGAAATAAATTAAATAGCCAAATATGTTTGCCATGTCCATTATATTTCAATATCAATCATCATATACAATAATAAAATCGTAGATCGTGACGTTTCAAACAATAATAATAGCACAATTATACATCTGCTGTAACACAATGATAACATTTATATTAATATAATGTGCAAATTACATTCGGCCATTCAATTTAGAATAAGTAAGTAACGTCGAGTTATATTTAGTCATAGTGATAGATATTATCATATATCTTTTCTTGGATTCTTCAATATAATTTCGTATTAAAATTATGTCAAACATATATAGGGTATAAATAATTAATATCTTTATAATATCTCTCCTAATAATAATATCGCTTCCTAAAATAGATATTTCTCTTCGTTCCGACAGTTAGTTACCTTGATAACTAGATTAAAGTGAAATCTAGGGAATCACATTAATTTACATTGTATATATACATCAAAATCGTTTCCTAAACATTAACAATGTACAATAGAATTCAAACTTAATATTTAATATGTATATATTTATATATTACATCTATAGTATCATATAGACAGAGATTTTTTCGTTTCTGTAGTAACGTTTAATAATAATTCCAGAAGGTATAATTGAAATTTTATTTAACATTTTGTACTAAACATTTAATACGTACTAAAAATGAGGTTGTTCCATTGTAAAATTTGGAATAAAGTTGAGATTTTAAAGATTTTTATAAAAAACACAACAAAAATAAATAATTTAAACATATTTATGCAACAACCCCATTGTGTTTGCTAGATTTCAAGATTCTGAAGATAAATGCTCTCTAAAGATATTTTTTTATAATATTTTTATGGTATGTTTTAAAATTGGTGTTTGCAGGAGAACGTTAGAATTAGATGCATGATTATTAGTATGGACGAAATTCATATTGAGCGCCCGGGGCTTTAAACAATGGGCAAAACTTGCGAATTGCGTTGGTCCGACATGATAAAATAAGAAGTTAACATTGACTTTAATCCATTGAAAAAATTGACTGGAAATTATTTTCATCTTAAGACATATTATAGTTATATAATAGCGGAATGCTTGGTACTATGTTCTAAGGCCGCTAGAACATCCTGTTTCATCCTTACATAAAGACGACCCTTCTTCCAAGGATTCTGTAATTGCAAGGGTCTGAAATCATCCCTCAAGCATCTTTCTCGCGCGCCTATAACAGCAACTAAACAAAAGTTCTTAAACTTATCTGCAGGGTAAATAAGCCCTTCTTTTCCTTTTAATACAACTGCCATGTTCAATTGTTTTACCACTAAATCCACAACCTCCCGTGCAGTTGTCTTTGGCGTTACGTGCAACTTTAAGCTGGTGCCACTCGCAAGACCTGTGTCGTACGCAGCATACACCTGCAAGATGCCTGGTCCCATTTCTTTTGTTTGCACTGGAGGAGGAGGAATTTGTGGTAACTGCGGCATCTTAAATGCACCTTGTTCTGATATGTTTGTCATGCTTTTCGACAATCCTTCCATGTCCAAATTACGACGTACTAATTTATCGCTACTGGAACGATGTGATTCATTGGTATTTTGTTTAACGCTGGTTAAACTTCTCGATGGAGGAATTTTAGAGCGATAACGTTGTGAAGTTGGTGTACTAGTATTAAGAGGCTGAGAAAAATTGCTTTCGCTTTCGGAACTTAAACTGTGCATACTATCAGTGTTCATAGTATTTACGCTTAGCAAGCTGCCGGTATATATGGGACGGTGAATTAATGGACTAGTGGTAGACATCGAAGGGACGGCAAAAAGCATATCTTCGCTACGAGAAGGAACTAAGCATTCATTATAAAGCTCGCCGCTAGTGTAGCTCTCTGAATTTTTCCGAGACTCTTCATTATCGCTGCATGAATTATTGCACAATTGCTGTTCGCTTTTACTAAATTCGCCACTCATTAATGAACCTTGATGACTAGAGGAAGCAGGACCAGGCCAACTGCCTCTACCTGGCGTCGATTTCACAGTCTTTGAAGGGATTTGCAATAGAGAGCATTTGGGACTTGCATTGGCACTGTCCTGGTCTAACAAATTGCGCAAAGAAACTCCCTCAACGCTTTTGTCTCTAGCGAAAGTAATTACGTCCATTAACCAGCGAACCCCTCGCCAAATTGTATTCAGTTTCGATTGTAATTCCTGTAGCTTTTGAACCTTCTCCTTTGCTGCAGCCAATTCTGAATTACTGAATGCTTCACGGTGCATATAATTAGCAGCAGCAGCATCAAGTTCAAGTACGCAACTCAAACGACTGTAACGGTGGATGATGTTTGTATGGTATGTATTCAAGTGGATCATTTCGAAAACTTGCAATGGTAGGCTGAGTAGATCGTTTCGCTGTAACAGGATTTCTCGTTGACCTGGTACAGAGCAGGAAAATTCGGCTAAAGGACATATTACTATGAAGCTAACATCGTCCGTCAAATCGATAACTTCGGAATCATATAAGCGATGCGTGACAGCATCCTCGGAATTAATATCCATATAATTGAAGAGTCTCTTAGCTGCACTGGTTACAAGCTCTAGAAATGTGCGCTGCTGTTCAGTCGCATGCTCGATTTTGTCTGGTTGAGTTTGGCTCTTCAAATATGCCCATTCTTCAGCTGACACATGCGCGTTATCTCGAATTTTACAATGTGGTAACATATTCGGGTTTTTTACCGATACAACAACTTGAATGAGGTCAACAGAACTCTGCATTTTTAAGTAAGCCAAGTAAAGACCTTTGCCCAGTTTCAGAGACGACACTTGATGATAGTTGATTTGTTCTTGAATCGAAGCCATCAGCAAATCGAAAATGTTATGTTCGTCACTTAGAATGCATTTGTTTTTTAGCTTACTCATAGGCAACCAGCGAGAATTCAATACGGACACATTCTTTGGCGATTTTATGTAATTTATCGTGCTTAGTACTAATGTTCCCTGTCTATCCTTAATTGGTTTGTAGTATAATTGCCCCAAGTCCTGCAAACAAAGTGCAGATTGCATTTGCAAGGCAGCAGAGAGCAATTTTGCACGAAAGTGTACAGCGGACGATGCATGTCGATCTATATCAGTGCGCAACGATTTTGTGCTATCCCAATTGCAAGCCACTTTCATAAACCAATGCAAATCGTTATTTATACAGCTAGGGAATGTTTCGTCTATTTCTATCACAGGTAAGAAGTCTTCGTTTGTAACTAATACTTTATCTTCGTGGTATAATATACAAGCTAAGTATATTCCCCTGAAAATTAAAACATTAAATTTAAAAAATGTTTTATGAGAAAGAAAGAAGATAACTTAATCTGAAGAACTTCAAGTAATTTATCTTACCGACGTAAATGCTTCTGAAATTTACTTGCAGCAGTAAATAGCTGCTTAATAGTAGTTTTCTTCTTTTGACCTCGTCGTGAAGGTGGTTGGTTATCGAGCATTTCGCTGCCTGGTCTAGCATTGCGAACTTCATCAATTAACAAGTCCAAAGCTCTCACCTTTCCATTAAAACGATCTTCTAATTTGTCCACTTCATGCCATGTAGACGGTACCACTGAGGCCGGTGTCGAAGATAAATACCCACCATATCCTTTAATATTACCACAACAAACTCGAAAAAAGTAACGGCGTCCCTGTGTCAATTCGATATGATGAGAAGATTTCGATATGTCCAATATTTCTTTTTCACCCGTTATAATATTGAAATCAGCTCTTGTTGACCATTGTACTACAATTAATGTAAAATTATAATTAATGCTTTAGTTTAATCGTTTTTCGATAATTAAATACCTTTGAATTTGGTTGTGATTGGTGAATCGTGATTAGTAGGTTCTTGTAAACGCAGAGCTACTGAATTCGTGCCTGTGATATCCACAGTGACCATTGAGGGAGGATCAGGTGGTCGTGCTTGATTAAAGCCTTGCACTAAACGTTTTAAAGTCTTGGCACGCCTGCTCCATGCAACTGCTTGCTTTTCATTATCACCGCCTGCACATCCTAAAATGAGTAAATTAATAAAAATCAGAGTTTGAATAGTTTAAGATATCAACAATTTACCAGTCATTGCAGATGAAGGATATGCATTGCCTATAATGCTGGAAAATGATGCTCTGTTAACTGAAGCACTGCTACACTCGTCAAAAAGCCCACCGAATTCTTGCAAACGCATTTCTGCTTCGCCCAGCAATTGTTTCAAATTAGCACCAAGTTTCTCAGCGTTCATATCTACACAAAATAACATATGTTAGAAAGCACTAATTTATTTTAAGTTATATCTTAAATGAGTAACAAACATACAAAACATAATATATAAAACCACAAGATAATTTTGATCTATAAATTATTCGCATTAAAAACTAACTAAGCATTGCGACAAATGACAGTAAATACTAAAATTATTTCATTGTCGCGATTAGATAACAATTTCACAATTTTATGATTAATGAACTCCACATTACATTATTCCCTAGTAGATTAGACAATAGCCATAGGAAATTTTCTCAATGTAACGAGATCTAAGTGCCAAGAGTAATCAAACTTGAAGTTAGAAACTAGAAGCGTAGAAGAAGAAAATGCAAATTTCACATTTTTATTCCGGTGAATATTAAATCAAGTTTGCGAAACAATTATCAAGCAAGCGTGGTATTTGGGTTAGTCGATGGAACGAAGGCGTTGCTGTTGTTGCTTTAATCAGTTAGGTTCGTGAGGAAAAGTCGCTTCGTAAATTAATTACAAAATACAATAGAAATTTAATTAGACGTTGGTTCATTCTTAGGCGCGGATCTACAGCTTCGATATTCAAAGCGAATCGAAACCGCAGTACATCCGTTGATTAATGTAATGCTATATGTTATTATTTTAAAAGCCGGGAAATACATATTAATATGATGAATCATGTAAAGTTACGTTTACACTGTAGAGTTTTTGCTAGAGTTTTCTCTACCTAGAGAAATTTTGACCGTGTCAATTTGCTAGATTTGTCTAACAACATGTGAGCACCGTAGAATTTTTTCTCTAGCTAGAGTTGTCATAAAAGCGCCATGGTAGACAAAACTCTAGCTAGAGAAACTCTACAATAAAGTTCTTTTCTCTAGCTAGAGTTTTCTCTGTCGTAAGGTTTTTCTAGCTAGAGTTTTGTCTACCAATTTTTCTAGCTAGAGAAAATTCTATCAAAAACTCTACAGTGTACACATACCTTAATAATGCGCGGAAAACAACACTTACATTGACTATTTTCCTTAGCACCAAAATTTATCAGCATTTTGACTAACGAACGATTGTTGCTCAGCACAGCGATGTCCAAGGCCGACAATCCATCGCTGTTCAGACTGAAATAAGAAGCACAAAAAGGATTCATAAAGATCTTTTTTGTAGAGAGTGTGGGATGAAGATAAGTCGCTAGGCTAAACGTGGCAGCACGTTGATAATATTTTCTAAGCATGTAAAGGAAACATGAAACGAACATTTCGCAGGAAACGAAACATTAGTCTTTTGTGGTGTTACCTTGTTAGACAATTTGTAAGGAACCACTTCATTAACCCTCACAAACGACGCATTCTACTTCTATTCGGTCAAAGACACATCGTCTTCCGAAACGGAACATTGCAAATTCGAATTTGTATGTAACCAAACCACAACACTTACCAATTAACATCGACATCAGTGGATTCCAGAATTGTGCGCGCTTTTTCCATATGTCCATGCTCAATGGCTGCGAATAATGCTGTAAATAAACATAGTAGATAAACAAACTTGTTTATGCATATAATAATGTAAGTCTTCGTACGACACATCATCATTAAATAATTCCGTAATTACGGCCTATTCACTGTGCCCATATAGCAGAATCAATTACTTTCACCGTCCCTATGGCGGCGAATACGATATGAGCAAATGCGTTGCGCGCCTTCGCTCGTCTTATTTCATGCGGCAATATGCAAGGAGTGTAATGCTCACACTAATGATGCGCAAATACAAAAAGCTTCGAAATTTCCACAGGAAAAATAAACGACGTTACCGTGTAAATGCACATTATCCTTAGCTAGACGCTCGAGTCGTTGTTGCATTAGTTTGGCTTGCTTCTTCGATGGTTTGTTTTGATTGTTATTGTTGTTGGTACGGTCGGAATGTCCGAATGGGGGTTGGTCTCCAATTACTTCCATTTCACCTTCACTCGATAATGTCGTCAATTCTTTTCATGAAATAAAATTTAAAAAATAAATAAATAATGAAGGAAATGCAAATAAATTTAAAATAATAAAAGCCAGAAGAAAGTACATAAATTATTAAATAAATAAATGATAAATTTTTATGATATTCTTGTGACTCTTAAAATGCTACTAACATTTTGCAAAGTTACTATATTCTTAGACTAATTATATAATTGAGAACATTTTTATATTTTACAAAAAGGCAAAATGGAGTAAACTTCCATATTACAATTTTGTAATTGCAAATTTTGCCCTTAATAATTGAACAAACTTAAAAGCAATCGATGCAATAAAATTACATCAAGACCACGAAATTATTACCTGCACGCATATTACAAAACAATCTATTATCATAAATAATAACAACGACCACAATCCACAATAACAACCATTAGATGTTTCACCGCAACAAATTAAATTATTCATTGGAAATCGTTTGCAGAAACAAGTTAATAGACTAGTTAGTAGTCGTCACATTCGAATAACAATACGAAACAGTTTTAATAGCAATTGTTTAATAATGATAATAAAGACAATCGCATATGTAAAGAATAGTGATCGCTGATGTAAAAGTTATGCGTAAAATTAATGATCATCTAAGATAAGATCCTAAAGCTTATTAGAAATATGTAATTTATTGACTCAAATTATATTAGTTTACGTCGAAAATGACAAATTGTATGATTTAATCAGAATAATCTAAAATTGTTCCAAAGTAAAATATTTATTAGCTTCTAATCTTAAAGTCAGTTTAATATCTTAGTGAATGGAATTTAGGCAAAATGCCTAAAAATGCCTATTTTAGGTGTTTAAATCTATTTTGCCTATTTCTCAAAACTGAACTTGTGTATGCTTTAAAATCTCGAACAGTTCTACAGCGATTGAATTCAAATTTTGACACAATATACAATAAGCTTCAAGGATAGATCTTATTTCCCTTTTTCATCAATGAGATAACCGCGACGGCGATAAAACGGTTTTTTTACTGATCATTAATGGTAAAAAAATTCGATGCAATTTTCACATTGGCATTATGACGTCATTGGCATCATGACAACTAGAGTATATTTGTTTGAATTTCAAAAGAGAGCTGATAAAACGGTAAAGCAACTTAATGTTTCAAAGTTAGGACATCAACAAATTTGTACTTTTACGCACCAAAAATAGATTACATCCATTGGCAATACGTAAAAATTTGTATTTTTCTGATGCAGCAACAAAAAATTAAAAAAAAAGTAAAACTGAACTATGCTTATTAAATTAGCAGAACGGGATTCTCTTCCGAAGATGTTTTAATGAAATTGAAAAAGCAATAAAGTACATCACACATTCATTCATCCGCCATTGATGCTGAAGTTATTGTGAGCTTCAAGTTCGCAAATTAAAAAAAATCAAAGAATATACACTATACTCGTAAATAATGGTACATTATCTAAGTGTAACTATACTTTCTCACCTGTTTTTCACATAATTCCAATTCTCGACATTAATTAAAAATTTATGTGGCATTGTAAAAATTCCCTTTTATACCACCGATAAATATCTTTGTTTATATCCTCATTTTTCATTTTTATGTAGTTTAATATTACATATAACAAATATCCATAATAAAAGTATGTGTTTCCTTTGAAATATAAATTAATTTTAATTAATTTAAACAATAATTTATGAGAACAAAATTTTCTGTTTTGTACGATCATGAATAACCACTACACAATTTATTCAAAGGAAGAAACTTGTAAAATGCGAAAAATAAAACTCAGCGTTCATCCTTCATAAACTAAAGCCTGTTTATAAACTTTCTTAATTAATCAAGACGAAAATCTAAATCTAAATCCAAATCGAAAACACAAAACAATTTCAGTAAACAGTAAAGCATATTAAAAGCGAGAAGTGAGTGAGGCATCTCAGTTCCGTGCTGGTTGGAAGTTTAACTTATTAAATCTATATAATTTATTCCTTGGGAGTATTCCACGTCGCAGTGGTACTGGTACTTATATATTGCGGATGCTACCGAGTCCTAGCGGTCCTAGTCCTAGGAACATAGGACACGTTCTCATCGCTTTGTGCTCTGGTTTGCTTTATTTGTTCACGTTGCACCATCCATCGTCATACACACAATTATTGTCTTCGAGATGTGCAAGGAACTTCGCGTGAACAACTTGCTGCAAATGCGTTTAGTAGCTTGGACACAGCAAGAATTGAATTAGACAATGTTCTTCATATAAATTGGTCGAGGGGGAGTTGAGTTACTTGATCGGAGTCAAGGCTTAATTGTAATTGTGACGATTAGGAAACGGAAATTGCTTTTCAAATCATTTAATATCTAAATTGGTGGTTTACTTATTCTTTTACTTTTATTTGTTTTGAAAAAATAATGCAAAAGAGGAAAAGAATAATATATGGCAATTGAGGAAACGATTTTCTAAAAAAAATTAGATATTTACCACGTGACTGATTTTTAACTAGATTTGAAATTTTAAGTTGGCAACGTCTAAAGGTACGTGTACACTGTAGAGTTTTTGCTAGAGTTTTCAATTTGCTAGACTTGTCTAGCAACATGTGAGCACCGTAGAATTTTTTCTCTAGCTAGAGTTGTCATAGAGCGCCATGGTAGAGAAAACTCTAGCTAGAGAAACTCTACGGTAAAGAAAATTCTAGCTAGGGAAACTCTATGGTAGAGAAAACTCTATCTAGAGAAAAGAACTAGAGAAACTCTACGGTAAAGTTC
>JASKGN010027513.1:0-11444 GCA_030556245.1 Falagria sp. GC000072 | reverse complement strand
TCAACTCAATCATATAAAGAAAACTGCTCAAGTAAATAAATAATTAAATGAATAATATACCAATTTGAAAAAGACGCATTATTAAAAAAAATCCTTAGACTTAGAAGAAAAAAGTAAGTATATCGTAAGCTTCCTAACTTGGCAAAAAGTTTCATGAAAAATATGTATTTCATTTCTTTTTCTAGCAGAAAGAGAATAATACCCCATACTGTTTATAAAGTAATTGCAGGGAAACATGAACAGTTGAATTTAGGACTCAGCAAATGTTTGTTTTTCTTTTGTTGAAATCTGTTTAATTTATTTCAGGATTTATATTGTAACGTCAAGCGCACAACATTCTGTTAATAATTAAAAATTACAAATTGTTTTTTTAATTCTATAAATAGATTTTTGTTTAGTATTGTTGAATTTTAGCCATGTCTTGACAAACCAATATATGCGGTAATTGCAAATTATCATCAAATGAAATGGATTGCACTAAATTATTTAATATTCGAACATTTATTTGTTAAATATAGTACTTATAATGAAATTAATGATGATGTGCAATTTCTATCGAAAACAAAACCTGATTAGATGAATATTATTAATGATTTATAATATATAGTAAAATGAATGGTTTTAAATGCTGATATTAGCTTCATTAAATACATAATAAAGCCTAGATTAATTAATAATACATTATTAATGATGTAGTTCTCCGCGCTTGCGTGATTAACTTCAATAGTGTGACCATAAACTGATGTTGATTACATGATTGCATGCTAAAGTGCTAAAGGCAAACTAGGAAAGAACGTTATTTAAATAGATTTGGACGGCTTTAACACTGCTTTGTAATTGCAGTATGTGCTTAGTACTTAATTCTCTTGTTACGAGAAACCTACAACTAGTGATCAACGTTAGATATACATAAAAGTGAATATATAATATTTAGTTTTACTAATATTCTTTTTAAATGTTATAGACCCTACGTTAAGCAGCTAATAATTACATGCATACTGAGGTTTTAATTTTATAGAACAACTTGATTAATATTCCTTTTTTTTTAAATATAAAAAGGAAGAAAGAGGAAACGGCATATACATTTCTGACTGCCAGCAGGCTAGCTAATATAATATTTATCCCTTTAAATGCTTCTTTTGATAAGAAACCTAGTTATATTACACTTTTTCTACAAGTATGAGAATAACAGGTGCTATCTGACTAGAATGAACAAATCCCTACATTCTTGCTTAAGGGCTAGTTACGAGACAAGTTGTGTTTTGTGATGGATCAAAGGAAACTAAACATTCCAGGCATGACTTTCATTTCCGTTTACAAATACATTCCTACTTTAAGTACCTCTTTCATTTCTAAGTATTCTAATTATCACATTTTCATCACTTGAAAAAAAAAAACTACGGTATTTTAATTTATAAACCAGAAATAAACGAATAAATAAATTGTTTAGAAAAGTTAAAAGTTTTGATTAATTACAAAAGTTAATTAAAATGACTTCACAACGTAAAATGCATTTTAGTCTCAAACTTAGTAAAACTAAATTCACTTCATGTATATGCAACACATAAGAGAGTTGCATACCGAGGTATTTTGGTTCCATTAAATTTGCATATGCGCAACACAGTGGACGTGTTTATCCAATCAGTTAGAGAAACGTCGTTCTTGTGATAACGAAGCATTTAGTAAATTGGAATCAGTCTTGAATTTCGATTACCTTTGTTCATAATTCTAATCAACTGTCATTCAACTTGGTATAGCTGTTCATTAAAATTTTATTTGTTTTTAATTTTAAGTAATGAAGATATTCCCATATAAAATTCATATTCATTTTATATGCGGTTTCAAAATTATATACTGTAAAGTATATTAAATAATTATATGAAAATTCAAGCATCATGTAGAGCTGGAAGCACATTTACACAATATAATTATACTAGCAATGGATCTTAATTGGATTAACCCCATGGTGCACGGCTTAAGATGGCCTTATAATTGAATATTCCACTTCAGCAATTTCCTATCCAACCAGTTTCAATCAACTCAACTTTCACACATAATATCAATGAAGTTCCAGAAGTTTCAAGCATCCTTTCCGAATATTGCAACCGAAATTACAAAAGTTTTCATAAAACTTCTTATGAAAGTATCAATGCCGAAAAACTGTGGAAACTTGTTAACATTATAACATACTAATTCAAATGGTAATTAATTAATAATTAAGTTTTATAAGAATTTTATTGATTTAGATTTGAGTAAAAATTGAATGGTAAGAGGAAAAATTATCATGTGAAGGTGCCGGTCATAAGCAATGTAAGTAGGTGGACATTGGAAATGCTTTGTAGAGACATCATTCAAAATAAAGTTTTATAGTTTCATAAGAATCATAAGCAATAATACATTAACATTAATAGTTAAGTCCATTAATACCCGATTAACGTGCTTGTTGACTAGACGGAATCTTTAAGCATCTATGGCAAACATACGTGCTCGTGTTATAACTAGTTGAGGGTTAATGTGACTGATAATAATTTATGATATTTAAATGCATGAATGTTACATATTGACGCAAAGTGAACTGAACAAAATACTATATTGTGACATAGTTAAATCAGCAGAAGTCCTGGAAAACCTTCCACCGAATAGAATGTCGTTATACAAACTGATAAGCTATTGTGGACGTTTTAACTGGTGTTAATTGGTATGACTACTACCTAAATTGCTATACACAAGGCAACACTTGTCGAGCATGTCCTCACTTCCCACGCGAATCTTTGGATGTTCAACTTTCCAGCCGCGCATGAAAAATCTTTTCGAGTAAATGGCAGCCCCACTAAATTCAAGAACAAAATACTTATATATTTATAGAATAAATTAAACATTATATTAAATATAAACAATGTATGTATATATTATGATATGAGTTTATCTATAATGAAGCAATTATTTCAGCGTATATTTACGTACTTATTGAATATAAATTCGCGGTAGATACAAGCCGCGTCGCACATATTGCATATTCATCGAAACTACTAACAGTAAGCGTTAATTAATCTTTGAAGATTAATTAATAGTAATTAAATATAAATTTGACATTTTCATGCCGCGCTTTCGGAAATTGCAGTTTGTACGAGAGCGCTTCGCTCTATAATATGCTGCATACATATCGATTTTCCACTCACTGCCGCATGCATTTTCATTACATTTTTTTGGTGCAATCTGTTTAAGGCTTAATTAATTAGATCGTTAAATTGTTGGTAATCTATTTAAATGTTTTGGTCTATATACTTCAGGATCATCCGTAGGCTGTGACTTACTGAGAAATTATTGTGAAAATTTTGTGGACAAAAATTTAAGAAATAATTACGAATAATTACGAATGTTTGTGCCGTGTATCGCTGAACCAATCATAACAAAAGGCTACTTTGAAAACTTTATTCGTTATAATCAAATTTGCCAAATATATTTTAACATATAAAATATGTAAATGAACTAATTATTCAAAAGCATAGAATAATAATGGAATGAGGATGCAACTCTAAATATAATTATTAATGACTGAATATATGTATGTATATGTAACTAGCGCAACTGCAAAGTTTCTGCATTTAATTAGAACATTAATCATGTATTACTCGCTTTGCTGGACTAGAACTTGGATACAGCAAGTACTCGACCTATTGTAAAGCTAGCACCCTGGGAGAATCTTGCTTAATGCTTGCAAATGCTTACCAAATATTTCACAATTACACTATATTCATATAAGTACCATAAATACTCGTTATTGGTATCGTTTTGTCAGTACCATTACTAATTCAATTATGATAATAGTGCCAAGATTAATACCGACTTCTACTAGATTTATCAAATAAATATAAGTGAATAAATCACTAGGCACTAACAAGTTTATCCATGCACTCATGCTTGAAATACACATAAATAAAAACAAAGGGTAATAAAAGGGCATATCATGAACTGCCACATCGCATGAACGAACACAAGCACCGCATAGATTGCGGCAACCTGCATACCATCCATCCCTTCGTGTCCCCATTCACCGAAATTTTAAACTCTATCAGCAAAATCATAAACATTCCTACGCAGTTTTATTTTTATTCCTACCGCATTTATAAATCAAATGGATTTTGTTTACTTAAAATTTGAAATTTAATTTTTAATAAACGAAAATAAGATTCCACAAGAATTTTCCAAGTAAATTGGCTTGGCAAACTTTCTCTAGTGAATAGTTCGTGATTTATGTGAAGAAAAATATATTGTCACACCTCCTTCTGTGTTATTATGAATGATTATAGCCATATTCCTGTTAGCACTATAGTAACCCCAACCTAAAATACCTAAAGCTGACAAATAACAGCTAATTTCACCTCACTGTTAAAGTTTCCTAATTGTTAAAGTTTTCGGGGGTTGATTTCTTGTACGCTTCAGTTTGGTTAAGCTCTTATCCTTTCTATCGCGAATGAGGTCACAAACTTGATCCTGATCCTGCTATCACGAGCATATTATGTAAAGAGTGAAGTTGCTCAACTTCGGTGCAGGTGAGTACTTAAATCCGTCAACTGGAACGAAATTTATTTGCCGCGTGCGTCATAAAATGAAATCAACTATTCTGCATTTAACTCGCGGTTTATACAATACCTCTGCTTACATTCTGTTACTTTATGAATTCGTGATTCGTAAACTGCCAGAATTATGTTTGTATGTTTATAGTGAGTATATTAAAGAAGCCAAAGTCGCAGAGGGGTTGGTAAAGAGCTAAAGGCAATTGTAGAGGTACTCAGTTGGTGGATTCATGTAATAAATGAAGTTGAGCATTTTTAGTTTTTCATCTTGTTGGTTTCTTTGGAACTACTTGAAGATTGTAAATGAAATACTTGGAGTTAATTCCTTGGTGCGCCAAAAGGACGTTAGTGGAGGAGAGGAAACCAAAGGTGGGGAATTATTTAAGTTCTAGTTTGTTAAAGGATGAGGAAATGAAGGTTTTAGTTTACTTCGAGGTTGCAACGTATATTGCGATTTGTTAATATAAAGCGAGAGCAATTTTGAAAGGATAAGGAGATGAAGTAGTTTTATACGAAATTGCTACTTCTTCACAAGATGAAAATACTTTTTTTCGATGAGGACTTACGATACTTAATTAAGGAAAAATTACTTTCGATATGCTTTTTTCAATTAAGCGGTAAACTAAAAAAAAGTTTGCTATGATTTTAAGTACTTATACTTTGAATTTTATCTGAGGTAGTAAAAATCTAAACTTTGTTTTGCTACTTTAAACTGAGAAAGGCAACTTTGTAATATTTTCAAATTGCAAATTAATCTCCGCTCGTCTCCGTTTGTCTCCGCTAGTCTCCGCTCATCTTCGGTCGTCTTCGTTCATATCGTCATTTTCATATTATTAATAACATATTAGCTACTTTAAAAATAATTTTTTTTTAATAATTCCCCCTATAGAAACATATGAAATAGAAAAGTAAAAATATGTTATGCAAACATAAAAATACGAGTTAACCTTGCGTAATAAAAATTCGAATTTTATTAGTACATGTAAGAGACAGCTTTAACACCATTTAAGGTGAATCATAAAAAGACTTTAAAACAGTATATAGTTGGAAATAAATTCGCGCTAGTTTTCCCTAAGCAGCGGTAACATTTTTTGTTTACTAACCGAATTCCATCAATTATTCCTAACCATCTGCACAATACGAGAGTCATAAATAAACAACGATAAAAGGAATCACATGTTGTGCGTCCCCAGAGCTTTAATTTCGGAATTTTTCAGTATTGCGCGCATTTTTACAAGACTTTATTAGAAATAAATCCCTTTGTAAAATTACATAACCGTATGCTCAATAAAATAAAAAGTACAACGACGAAAGTAAAAGTAATAAAGAAAATCCCCACATTTAGTCGATTTTTCAAAGTATACACTTAAAGTACTTGCATGCCATGGCAACTTGTATGTAAATTGCAGCTTTGATGCGTTGCATAATGCATGCAAAATAGATCATGGTAGATTTGGTAAAGAATAGGTATTTCATAAGGGCAAACAAGTTCGAAAGAAAATCTGAGCGCGTAGATACGGAATTAGGATTTTTTGTTCTGCCACGGCAGAATTTATAAAGTTTCTTACTACATGAAGAGCCGTACACCGTACAACGAACTGATCTCTTTGAAATAATAAATTTCGTCTACGTGACTTTTTTATTTTGCTTCTTCTGCGTATGGGATGCGTCTATAGGCTATAAACCATAATACAACTAAGAAGTTTCACACGTCTCTGATGCGTGTACCCATCGCCCTTACCTTAAGTGAGATATGAGTTTCACGCTGACAAAATATATATTGCTCCAAAAATTTAAATGTAACAGGCGCATATGTTATAATACTGCCTCGATAGGCATATTTTACTGCCCAAGTCATGAAATTTGCGCATGGGGTGGATTTTTTATTAGCTTAATGTGATACCTTCAAATAAAATTCAGAAAAGGTAAAAATATTCCAAGAAAAAAACTTCTGTTTTTTGTTTTTGTTTTTATAGTTATCTAAATTTTTGATAAATTATAAATTCGGGAGTGTTATAAAAATCCCCTTTTGTAATAACATTGTTCCATATCTGGTAAAACTTTTTTTCTTGTGGTACGCAAAACAAAAATAAAGTAAAAATTAAATCAGCATGTAAAGAATATGTTATGTGTTGAAACATATTCAGAATATCAAATAACAACACACTGGAGGGTATTATTTACCCTGTGGGTTAAGCACAAGGGAAAATACGTTTTAAGGTGAATCAACGTTACGAAATTTATTAAATTCATTTCATATTCATCGTATCACATGCCGTTTCATGAAGTTAATCATAATTGACAAATGGAAAAGCTGCAGGAAAACAATTTCCCTGGCACTTTTACTTTTATTAAATTAGCAAGTCGAAAATATTTTGAAACATAAAATAAATTGCTTTTTTTATAAAAGATAAAAAGCTCATTTTATTTTATTACTTATTGTGAAACTTTGTAATTCAAAAATGAACAACGTATTGCTTTAAAACTTGTTATCATTTGGATTTACTTACAAAGTACAATTGCTTTGAACAAAGGTTACACACGCAAAATAGTCGCATAACGTTTGACTAGCATTTCATTGCTGTTTCACAAAGTTTTACATTACAACGCAAGTGGAAAAAGCAGCAGGATAAAGCTGGTTGTTGCCTACACTATCTCATCATTGTCAACGACGACAATAACAAATTCCCTTTGGAAAAAACAAAAAGAGATTTATTTGGGGAATGTAAATTTAAATTGTGGCATATTGTTTTTTGATAAAAAAATATTTAAATTTTAATACAAAAACGAGGTGGAAATAAAGTAGAAATTTGAATATCCAAAGGTTCGAATTATCTTCAATAAATTCCCAATTCTAAGATCCGACACAGAATTTTATCGAATCATTCCACGATTCGGGTATATTTCTTATTTTCAATTTGTACTCACAATTTTTCATTGTTGCTTTCATCCATATATTCTTTTGGGATTTGAGAATTGCTGAATTTAAGGTTTTATTTTTAGAAATCTAAAATTATTATGTGTTGGAAATAAAATTTTATTTAGTAAAAATTTTATTGTTTTTTTAATTATTTGGTAGCCACCTTCAAGGGTGATAGTGTGATAGTCAGATGTGATCTCGACTGCCTCAAATCATAAATTAATTTTTTTTTGTTGTGGTTCAAAATATATGAGAAAGATGTCGTTTTATCATGGAACAGATCAAAATTAGGACTGACAACGTTAAATCATTTTTAGTTTTTTCCTGAACCTGTTCAGCAACTGCTGATTTTTCAATTTGACCCAATCTATATATGTTTTGTTTTAAAATATTTTAATGTAAAATTACCACAACTGAAAGAAGATATTCTTTATAAACTCAGTATGGTATAAATTATATAACATTAATTAAGTCCTATAAAGTAACTGGCTCTATGGTGATTTAATTTTTTTAAATTAAAAATGCACATTTAACTAAGAAATCCAGCCGGTGTACATTAGACTGGTATATAGCGAGTATCGCCTGAAGCTGTAACTTTTAATTTACATTTTTAATTAATATTGCGAGGTCTACTTTTTTACTTATTGCAGACATGTCTCTGTGAAAGTTTCATATCACGATTTTAACAGATTATTGCAACGACGGAAAATATTAAAAATTAAAGCCAAAAAATGGATGAAATGAATATGCATATGTGCCATATATATATATATATATATATATATTTAACTAACAAATAATAAAATTTTTTAACTTTGTCAATATTTTGCATTAAGTGATTGACATCTCATAGAAATTGTTAAAAATAAAATTTTAAATTTTTATATAAAGTCCTTTTATAATCATAAATAATCTAAACTTTAAATGCTTGCATGTATTTATCCATTAGCGTCAAAATATCACATTGTGACGACTAGAATTAACACTAAAGAACGGGTGTGTTTACGACTTATATTAATGTTTGCAAATATTTTACACCTATTTATACATCCCATAAGTAATTGAAGGCAATATTACTGAAGCATTCATTGCTGCAACACGCGATGCTCATTTACTACTAACTCGAGTGAGATAACTCAAATGCATAGTAAGCAATTGTGTAATTATTAAATTAAACACAACAAAAAAATTAAAAACAATTTACTTTATTAAGTCCTATATCTTATTTCTCATTTAAAAATTAAATTTCACAGAGTTTCTACACCGATTGAACAAATCCTATAGAAAATAGATGAATAGAGAAATTATAGACGTCAAGTTAGATTAATGAATCTTTCTCTAAGCAAACATGGCAATAATTAATCAAAAATTTGTATTATAAAGAATCCGTTCGTTTATGAAAACATTCGGTATAGGTATTTGTATTGGTATTATGGCGTATTAACGATTTTTTAGTCAAAGACAATTTACTTTGATACATTATACTCCACACTTCATTGTTAGGAGCTGACTATGGCTACCAGTCAGTACCCCTTTAGGGAAATATAATAATTTCTTATATACTGACTTGGCAAGGAACAGCGCTTTAAACGCAAACTGCAATTAATCATGTGATATGTATAGAAACCATATCGCGTGTACTAACCATTACAAAATGCGGTTTTGCGAATGAGTTTATTTGAAATGTCAAAAAATATCGATTTATATTAATATTTTATTATTTACGTTGTTTTTCTCAGCTAATTTATAAAAGAAACAAGAAAAACTTACGTTAAGAGTTAGTGTCATTTGAGTTGTCTATCTTACACTTGACAATTGGAAGTTTTCTTCTGTGAAGAGTAATAAAACTCCTAATAGAAGAGTCAATTTCCTTAAAATTTAATTAAATAAAGTACTAGTATCGTATAGTCGACTATTTCTATTGAATTTTCATTACGAAACCTATAAATATCCTGCATTTTAATCAATCAGAAAATATAAAATTTTTTATACCTATTGATTTCGACAATTTTAAATTTACAATATTTTTCAATTAAAATACATATTAAATTTAATAAAAAACATCAAAAATTAATATTTTAGATGAACCCGTATCAAAGTGTTAACTATAAAAACATATTTTACATTTGATTTGATTTTTATCAGCTATATGCCTATTTAATCAAACATGTAATCCAATCAGTATTGGAAAAACTAATGCAAATAATTCAATCCCGTACAGAAAAAAAAGTAATTTCAACAATGGAACATTTTAAACTAGGAATTGTTTTGAGCATTATGCCATCAAAATAAAGTAAAATACTTCCATTCCGCCATAAATTCAGAATAATACATCCGTTGTGAATGCAGATTTTTAAAAAATAGAGTTTCGCCACACGTTTTCACTTTTTGTGGTGGCGTTCGTCCTGTTGTAGTAAACCGAGTACGATGTGGCACTGTCGTTGGCTTCCTAGTCCCGCCTAGTAAGGAAACGTGTGCCATTGTAGGAGACTCTGGAGACATAACCCATTTCATCTCGCATATCTTATCCTAGCACAGTTGCTTAACATAGAAACCGTATACAATTCTTGCGGTTCTTGTTTCAGCTGCCGATACCACACCAAGTATAACACACTGTGTGTCTGCTTATGCACTTATGTCTGATTCAGCTACAGCATTATTACATCACTATCCGGATAGCTGAAAGCTTCTCTTTGTGGATATTCTAAACCGGATACCACTGACTTCTATCTGTGGCATTTCAAATCGAAAACAGTTAGCTTCAAAAATATGAGAATAATTTTATAAAGTTTGACATATAGTATATTAATAAAAAATTCTAGCGTTTTCATTTCTCTTTAGAACTTCGTAACTTTCATTCAGGGTTGAAATCTGTTTAGTGTCCTAAAGTATCAAGGTGAATACATAATAAAATATTACTACGACGTGCTAAAAAGATTTTAATATAATTAGCTTGGCTTTTAAGATTGAATTATTTGACAGTTTGATGTCGTTTTCATGTTGAGACGTCCTAAAATCTTTTATAATAAATTTACTTCGTATATATTTTGATATTTATTTTCATGAATATGAAGTTTGAAAAGGTGATAAATTTAAAATTCATCACAAAAATTAACTATGGTGACATATAAAACATTATTTGAGGTTTATGGTTAACCCTTCTTTATTTTAAATATTTATCATTTCTGTTCTAATGTTATTTTTATACAAAATTATTGAGGTTTGTTTGCTCATGTGTCATTTATTCCGATACCTAACTCAAAGTGGTGCAAGATAATATTTTGTTAAAAATTTATGATTTTCTTGATTAGCGAATTGCTTTAGTAATATGAATATTACTTTTACCGGCGCATTCACACGAGTTGAGGTAAATATGTCACCTCCGTGCACTGCACTTCGACGCATTCTGATTTCATAGCAATAGTTTGTTATTGATTTTGGATTTTCGTTATTCTATGGCATGAGTTTCAAATGGGTTCACTAAGTTACAAATGGGTGCCCGGCGCATTCATATGACTTAAGACCTTTCATAAACTGAATTACATACAGATTTTCATCACTTTTGTTCATTCGTCAGACTAACAACTATGAGTATACTCTATAGTACAGCATTTCTCAAACTTTTTAGACCACGACGAGCTTAAAGTTTTAAAACATTGCATGACCAATTTGGTAAAATTATTTCAAACACAAAAATACAAAAAAAAATTAATTTCAAAATTAGATTCAACATCTAATGTAACTGCACAAGTTAAAAAAATATTTTTGTGGCCTCGTAAAATTTTTTTAGGACTCGGAACTGCAGCTAGGCCCACACTTTGGGAAACACTGTTTTACTATCCTTTTCAAAAGTTTTGAGCCCTCTCTTTAATAGTTTATAAAATGAAAACTATCGGTCGGAAAATTATCATTCAAAACGCAATTGAAAGAGAAATTAATTCTACATA
>JASKGN010027453.1:0-24608 GCA_030556245.1 Falagria sp. GC000072 | reverse complement strand
TTGTCTGAACAAATTCGCGAATTACGTGAAGTCATTGAGTTACCATTACTTAATCCTGAATTGTTTATGAGAGTAGGAATAACACCCCCAAAAGGTATGTATATATTATATATTAAAGTAAATGTAATATTTTTATATATACACTTATTTCAAATATGTAGGCTGCTTGCTGTATGGCCCACCAGGAACTGGAAAAACTTTGCTTGCAAGAGCAGTTGCTTCCCAATTAGATGCTAATTTCTTGAAGGTGGTGTCTAGTGCGATTGTAGACAAATATATTGGTGAATCTGCTCGACTTATTCGTGAAATGTTTAATTACGCTAAAGATCATCAACCATGCATTATTTTCATGGATGAGATTGACGCTATCGGTGGAAGAAGGTTCTCTGAAGGTACCTCAGCCGATCGTGAAATTCAACGTACACTCATGGAATTGTTGAATCAAATGGATGGGTTTGATTCACTTGGACAGGTTAAGATGATAATGGCCACAAATCGTCCCGATACTTTGGATCCCGCTTTATTGCGTCCTGGCCGTTTGGACAGAAAGATTGAAATTCCTTTACCAAATGAACAAGCACGTTTGGAAATTTTAAAAATCCATGCAGGTCCTATTGCCAAACATGGCGAGATTGATTATGAAGCTATTGTTAAACTTTCCGATACGTTTAACGGTGCTGACTTACGGTAAGGATGTTATTTTTAATCATTCTTTTCAATTGGATATTAACTTTTTTGATTTCAGAAATGTTTGTACTGAAGCAGGATTATTTGCAATTCGTGCAGACCGAGAATTTGTAATTCAAGAAGACTTCATGAAAGCAGTGCGCAAAGTTTCAGATAATAAGAAACTTGAAAGTAAATTAGATTATAAACCTGTGTAAAACACATTTGTATACTGAACATTTTCAATTACGTGTGTATGTTTTTTTCTCAATATAATTCATATGATTAAATTTATAATAAAATACAACAAAAATTACATATATGTATATATATCACGTACATCATTTTAAAACCACATACTCTTATCAGTTTATAAAAGCCTGACTAGTACGTACCGGCAAGAAGCATGTGCGCTTCAGACAATCTCCCAATCACCCAAATCCTCGTCGATTGTCTGCTTTGTGTAAGGAAGCATTGGAGGCAGATCCATAGTCACATTGCGAATTAACCAAGCATCTGGTAATATTTCGCAGGCTGAAATACAGCAATTCTTAGAAACTACTACAAGTTATTGCATACATATACAATAAAAATATTGGAGAAACTCACTCTTTTTTTAACTGTCCCTAATTAATATCCTAGATGATTGCAAGTATGACAATGAATTAAATGAATGAGTTAGTTAAGCATTTACATGAAAACAAATGAAGTTTAGCAGATTGTATAAAAAAATTTGTGTAGTTTATATGCATTGACAGTGAAACTTCTTGTACTTCATTTTTTTTTTCTATTCTGTAAACAATACGTGTCAAATTTTCTTTAAAAAATTTTATCGTCGTATGTCAATACCACCAGCAAAATTTTAAATCAAGTTGGCCTTCAACATTTCAAATCATTAAATTACAGAAGTTTCACTTCAAGAACAATCAAATTTTATACACTTGAACAATATTTATAATATCTTACCCGGCATTTGTGCAACATTAATTTTCTTTTTAGGTGGCTCTGGTGAACTAGCGGCCTCAGAAAATTCATTTTGATCAACTTCAGGCCTGCTATCAATGTCTAATTCTTCAGTATCATCTTCGAGATTCTCAGTTTTAGTAACATCTTTGTGATTTTCCAGATCAATTTTTTCATCTTTTACTTCTTCAATAACTTTTCCAGAACTTGTTCCTTCCTCGCTTTCAGTACTCTCTAACTTTTTTAAATCAACCTTGAAACTATCAAAATTCAATAGTTCTGCAAGTAGATTCTCCTTCGTACTAATATCATGTTGCAAAGAATCTGGACTTTTAAGATCCCCCAAAACACCAACAGTACTAATATTCATCAAAGTTGGTTTAATATTGAAAGCTTGGTGATCTCTTTCATCAGAACTATTTGAACTAAAACTACACATTGACGAAGTCATAACATTCTCAGTCGGCGATTGTTTCCTCTTTGCTTTCTTCTTCTTCCTGTGAGTGTATTGTATTACTTCATCAAAATCTTGTTCGGCAATCTGATTATAAATTTCCAGTTTCCGATAGGTTTGATAAGCGGGATCTGAAGATTCTGTAGGAGTTATTGGAGTTGTTGGCGTATGTAGGACTTTTCTATTTTCAGTTGCTTCTTCAGCTGTGACAATTGCAGTTGACTTTAATGGAAAAGCTGATTTTGTCGGCGCTGCTGTTATAATTGAAGCTGATTGCAATTTATTCGTGAGTTCACGTAGTGATGTTCCTAGTGGAGTAGTTGCAGTCTGAGAATGTACTGGTACATCGAGAAATTCAGGATATGGAGAGATTCGAATCAAAGAACGGTCGCTTTCGAGAATAAAAATTTCATCTTTGTGAACTGCAACGTCCAAAACTCCTCGAAGGTGATTAACAATTCCCACGATTTTCATATCTTTTGCACTGAGAATATACACAGTGTGAGAGTTGTATGTGACTAGATATTTTTCGTGGTATTGGTGTATTATGCCAAAAGAAGGATCTTTGGCACTTAGATGTTGGCATTTTAAATTTGGGGAAACTGGATTTAAAAGAAAAACTTCCGGACTTGCATCATTTAATGAATCCTAAAATATTAAAAGTTCACGTTTTTAAAATTACATTAAAAACATTTTTATATTATACCTTAAAAAGTATAGTTTTTTCTACAGATCCATTTAAATCAGCTTGCCAAATTCTTAATCCAGGTCGTGAGCAATACAGTACAAGGTTACTAGGTCCCAAACCAGTTTGCATAATTGTACCCCCAAATCTTCCTAATCTATAAAAAAAATCGTAGAAACAACCAAAATTTAATTACAAATAACAACTGATATACTCACAATTTCCTATCTTTCTTCCCAATCTGACAAACTTTCCATTTATCCTGCTTTTGACAAATAATGCTCCTATAAGTTGTAGACACCAATAATCTCTGTTGTAAATAATTTAATTGCACAATTTCATAAGCTTCATCAAGAATCTCACTAGATTTACATAAATGCATATAAAAATCAATTTCAGTGAGTATAACATGCCCACTTGAGTCTCCACTAAATAATTTCATTCCATTTTTAGACCATTCCAATGAAGTAACATAGCCTTTATGCATCTCAGAAACTGTGTATCTTTCCACTTGTTTATCCTTAGGTCTAAGACTAACAGGTAATGATTCAGGTGCAGCTTTAGGAAGCTGAAATATATTCACATTTCCTTCCTTATTGCCAACAGCTAACATGTAATCAACAGTTGATATCACTTTAATGCATGTTATTGGTGAATTTACATTCTAAAATTGAATTATTATAGAACAAATCAGTAAACCAAACATTTTAAATCTAATTTGTGGTAAACCACTTACTTCACATTTTAATCTTTCCATATTGTGGGTTTTCCTATTAAAGCAATAAATTATGCCATAGTTAGTACCCATCACAATCAATTCGCTTATGGCATCCATGCAAGTGAGTTTCAAATCAGAGCTGAAGAAACCTTGATGTTTACTAGGTAATTTTTGAAACAGGTGATTTAAAGGGGCCCATTCCCTCACCACAAGTTCCTCTTCTGCTGATAGTGCCATGATAAGGGACAGCTGTAGTTTTCAGAAATCTGAAATAATAGATGATAATATATATATATTCATGTGGGTATGAAACATTGAATCATGTTATAAATATAGAGTATAAAGATAGTAAATCTTATTAGAAAGTGTATACATTTAGTTCGAGTGAATAAATCATTGTTGACAACATATTATAATTCTTACCAGGTAATATTTGTAGTTCACATAGTCATATAATATTAAAACATAAGTATACTAATTATTCAGAACTGAATTGTCTGGAATTGTCCACAATTTTATCATATTTTGCCAGGTATTTATTTCAGAAATCGCGATTGCAATTGTTTTAGGTTAACACGTTAACAGAAGTAACTGCATAAGTAAATGAAAAGCCCACATAGCTCAGAATGACTAGTAGAAGGCATAATGATAATTCCCACACTAGTAATTTGCTTCAACACTCATCTATTATTACTGATAATGAATCTGTATGTTGTGATTTCATTGAAGAATTGAATGGCACTGAGTCAGATGTTAAAAATGAGGACAATGGTGATATCTTGTTCATTGAACCTTTTTACAGTGGTTCACATAAACAATTGATAGACTTGTTACATAAAAGTATAAAATAACAAATATAAACAATATTTTCTAAATGAGTGAGGTCGAAATATATTTTATAGGTTTTCCTAAAAGTAAATTGATAACACTGTCTGGGAAAAAATGGCCATGGAGAGCAAGATGTTCAGCATTGATTTTATCAACAATTATTCCAGAAGTTACAAATGAAAAAGTTTTGTTTTGCAGTTCTGTATTATCATTATCAGAACTGTTGGGATTGAGGCAGGATTTACAAAAATTGAGAAAGATTGTTTACTTTCATGAAAACCAATTCATTTATCCTATAAGGGAAATTAAGGAGAGGGATGTTCAGTTTGCTTATAATCAAATTACTACATGGTAAGAAATTTTTGTTTATTTCTAGTTACTTGATTTTAAGTAAATTTAAATTTGTGTCAGTTGGAGATATATTTAAATATTGATATCAATCAGTAAGTAAATTGATATAAAAATTATGAACTTTGTTGTTTTAGCTTATCAGCAGACGAAATAATTTTTAATTCTGAATACAACCTTAACAGTTTACTAGACAATTTGAATAAGATAATAAAGTTATTGCCAGATTATCGACCGAAAGGCTTAGTTGATAAGATTCAGCCAAAATGCAAAGTTATATATTTTCCCGTTGAATTTCCCAAGGTTTCAACCAGGAGAACGAGGAATCACGACATTTTAAATATTGTTTGGCCTCACAGATGGGAATTTGATAAATCTCCAGAAGCCTTTATTGAAATATTAAAGAGATTAAAAGGAAAAGGTTGTAATTTCCATGTTCATATGCTTGGTGGGAATTTTAATGACGTTCCGGATGTGGTAGTAAAAGCAAAAGAATATTTAAAGGATAATATTATGACAATGGGTTTCGTCGATAGTAAAGAAGGATATTATGATATCCTGTGTAATAGTGATGTTGTGGTATCAACAGCAATTCATGAATTTTTTGGAGTATCAATGTATGTATACAATTTCTTGTTTTAAGGTATAACTTACCTTTAAATTTAGGTTGGAGGCAACATTTTGTGGATGTTTCCCAATTGTTCCTAATAAATTAGTATATCCTGAAATTTATCCTAAACAATGCTTGTATGATAATGACGATCAATGTTTGGAAATGCTGATGGAATTCTGCAAAAATCCAAAGAAGGCCTCGATGGACAGAGAGCAATTACACATTGATTTTGAGAAATACTCGAATGCTGGACTCAAGGATAAATATGACAAATTGTTTCATTGGAAATAATTCATAAAAATATTAATTACATGCATTAGGAACTAATAATACAATTTTTGTAATTTCATAAATAACAAACAACGCAGAAATGTTTCTATTTTTTTGTTTATTTTTTACTTGCCGATCTTTAGTGGCAGAAGAATTATGGTTTAACAATTCCAGAAAAATAAAGTAATGAGCAGTTGTTTTCTGTTTCGCTCAATATGTACAGTACATTAATGTTATGTTTCACTATCAATAACAAAATCACCGAGCTTATACAAGCCCGTAAACTTAATAAATCATTTGGAGACACGATATAGAAATGAGGTTCAACGCGGAAAAATCAAATTCTACGCGAGAGGGGTTGTAAAAATAAATAATGCATCTATATTATTTTTGCTTAAGTTCGTTTCGCGAAAATATCGCATTCGGATTGCGGGCACTTGCGCGAGTGTAATACAGCGGATGCGTAGGTCGACAGCCAATTTGCATCACATCCGGAATGTTAGACGGCGCATAGCTGCATTCGGAAATCAAATCTGATCAATAACAATAATTTATTGTTCGTCATTTTAGTTATTTGGGCGTGAAGGATCACAATACTAATACGGTACTTTCGCGGGACAATTGCTTTTTTCTTTCGGTTTTTTTTTTCGTGTTTTTTTATGGTTTAATTTAATTAATTATATTTATACTAATACGTTTACCGATTATCGAAATCGGTACTGATGTTATTATAACTTGCAGTGACGCGATGTTTACTTAATTTGTTGTTTTGCTTAGATACTTGCTTTCAATTTACGACATGATTTGTTGTTTAAGTTAAAATTTCGTTACTAACAGCTTAGAAAAGAGCCTTGATTTCATCGTATAATACGAGTACAATAGCGCCACCAGTACCACGGAGGATATTGGAGAAAGCGCCCTTGAAGAAAGCAGCACCACCTTCTGTCTTGGCGATGGTGGCCCAACAGTGAGCAGTGCTCTTGTATAAGATATCGGACTTGGCACGTCCAGACTGCATCATCATACGTCTACGGACAGTGTCGAATGGATAAGAAATAATACCAGAGACGGTGGTTACACACTAAAAACAAAAAAAAAAATAGTTAAAATTTGCACATTTTTAAATTGAAGCAAATCTTACTTGAGCGATGGCCCATGAGATGAGAAGTGGTGTGTTCTTAGGATCAGGAAGAAGACCCTTGGCAGTATCATAAATACCGAAGAAAGCGGCACGGTAGATGATAATACCCTGGACAGATACACCGAAGCCACGGTACAAACCACCGAGACCGTCAGCCTTGAAGATCTTGGTCAAGCAGTTACCAAGACCACTGAATTCACGTTGTCCAGCACCCTTGCCTACATCGGCGGCCAACCTGTTATACAAACAAATTGTAATAAGTATAAAAATAACTAGACGTATGTTATTTTTGGCTTCTGCTTTACAATCCTGGCATGTGATGCTATTATATAAGTTGTAATAATTGAGCAGAAACCAACTGCTTATAATTCTCGTGACTATCTATTTTATCTATGAAATAAGTACAGGAAGTTTTATTCACCTGGTTCTGGCGAAATCAAGAGGGTAGACGAAGCACAACGAAGTGGCACCAGCAGCACCGCCGGAAGCCAAGTTACCAACGAAGTACCGCCAGAATTGGGTACGTTTGTCAACTCCGCTCAAGAAGATTTGCTTGTATTTATCCTTGAAGGCGAAGTTAAGAGCCTGAGTTGGGAAGTAACGAATGACGTTGGCGGTATTACCACGCCAGTAAGCAAGTACACCTTGTTCTTTGGGGATGCGTACGAAGCAATCTACCATACCTGTAAAACATCAAAAGACATTAATATTATTGTCCTATTTTTATTTGGCAATTAATTGCTACATAAATTTAATTCAATTAAAGCATTATGAACATTAGAGCATCTAGATTATCTACAATAGTAGCATTTGAATAATTTCGTTGCAATAATCCTTATCAAGAATTATTTACAATAATTCATAGATAACAAGAAATAAAGTAGTAATGAATGTTACAAGTGCAAACGTACATTACGCTCGCGAGATATGTCATATTCAACCTTCACTACATGAATGACGTATCCATTAAATAATTAGAGTTAGCGTTATATAACATTTGGCACTACAGTCTACACGCGTACCTATTGATTCCAACCATGCTGTAGTCGCTAAATATAATCACACGTTGTGCCATGCTAATGAAAATTCAAACTTTTTTCTTTTCATAATTTCATTGATCATAAATTTTAGCGCTGTGCAAAAATCGCAACACGTTGCCTACATATCCGGTATACCGGGCAGACCAGCCGCCATCTTGTCCATTCTAACCATGTGGCCGCTTGTCTGCTTCCCATGCGAGAATTATCAATTTATGACGTTTTAATTTATCTAATCATGTGTTTCAAAAATTTTGAAGTGTTGCTTCTGAATCACGAGGCGTGAAACTGCGAGGACAATTATACGATGAAAGGTGAAAATCAACTTATATAATCTTTTTGAGAAGCGCGTGCGCTTACTAAAGATCAATACTATTATTTAAAAGGCCAAATAAAGCATCGATTTTGATAAGTTTTAAGTACAATTACTATCTTTCTAATAAGAACTTAGCTCTAAATTGATTCCCCTTTACCTTGAAAAAGATGAATCTTATTGGTAATTAGTACACTAATCCGAAGCGTGCCCTATTTTCCTATTTAAAACTAGGTTACCGAGTCCAAGGTGTACGAAAGGTTGCGCTAGTTAAATTTATTTCTGTCTAACTAGAAATTTAGGTTTTCTAAGCATATGACTTATCATTGCAACTTAAAAATTGTATTAAATTTGCTGAGTTGTATGTAACCCGTTACAATTTACAATTCAACTTAAATGGTTACCAGACTATAGTTTTATAGGTTGTATGAACGCGTAGCTTACGTAACGATAGTTAAAGGATCACAACTAGAAAAAACCTATGAATAACGGAAATTTGAGACCACGTGGAGGATCTTTTTTCACACGCTCTTACAATATGCCGGTGCTTACCCTTGTAACGTTGTTCTTCAGAAATCTGTTTGGAGATGTGTTGCACTTGTAAAAGCAACTTGACGCGCTCAATTGGAGCTACGGCGGTTTTGGAAATGGCGGCGGATATACCACCAGCCATGAAATCCTTCAAGAAATTCATCGGATCCATTTTGTGTTTGATGTAATTGTATTTGGTAGAACGAAAAGTTGCTTAGGTATGAGTAGATAGTGTACGTACTATCACCTCGCGCACTGAACTGCAAGTGATGACTGGGAGTGGAGACTTGCCGCGTAGACCATATTAAAGATCGTCATCAGTGGAAGTGGTAACGCGCGCGCACCATTTTCGTGATGGTCACATGCCTCCAACGGTCGTTAAAGGGTCGAGGATGCGGTAATTTTTCAAATTCCAATCTTTTCATACGCAAAATACAAGTAGTAACAACATCTCATTGTTTTCTAAACATCATTACACTACACATATGAATCATACTTGAAGAAATTCAATTGCGTCCATTCACAGTCCTGCAATTTTAGCGTTAGGTGATTTCTTGACTTAATACAATGTTGCCAAGTTAGATTTCGTTTTAAATTATCCTGAATTTAGAAAATCGTATGGTTACAGAAAAGTTGGAAAAGTTTTGCACAACCCTAGAACCCAGTTGTCGTGAAGCAGCAAGAGGTCAAAAATAGACTTTTGCGTCACGGTAAGATTTGAAAATTCTAGTCGGCAAAACATTGCATATGCGTATACTTAAGTTAGATAACTACATTTATGGATCAATCGATGAGTTATTGACCACATTTCTTACTACGATTAGCAAACATACGCAAATACGTAGTATCAAAATCGTCGCAACTGCTTATCACTAAGCTCAGTCAAAGTTGCCTAAAAATCAATGCTAAATGTGAACGAACGCTGCGTAGTCACTACAAAATGTAATGATAACGTTGCTTAAGTGCATTATGAAAGCAAAGGAAAGATTGCTAATTCTCGCATATAAAATTACTTCTAAAGCAAATTCACTTCAATATGAAATTTGCACTGAGATAAATATCCGCCGATGAAATTTTAAGTAATCAGTAACAAATTCGTCATTTTTATATTGTCAATAAAATTGCAGACTTTGCAATGCAATATTTGAAGCGTATAGGATGTCGCAATTACATTAATTGACTTTATCTTATCAGAAGTTTAAAGTTGAGATAAATTCGAGACAATTTTTGTTGGTAATCTGATTCTATGTTAGTGTTTTACGTCTCCATTTCATCAATTAGAAAAATTGTATTTATACAAAAGTGATTATTAATATTTTCGAGTTCAAAGTTCAAATTAACATTTCTAATAATAAAAGTCAATTGTAATCTAAAGGTAGACCATGTTTCAATTTATATTCTTGTTTATCTAAATTTTCCTATAAGAATTTTGTAAATAGAGCAAAATAGAGCTATATTTTCAATTATTCAACTCGCCCTTGAGAAGATTGCGTCTTACGTAGAAATCTGTTATTTTGGCACACGATGTCATGCAAGGACACATCTATGCATGCTATAAGCGCAATCGCCCTCGATTTGTTAAATGTATATGTATTTACAGAGGTACATTTGGCCCATCTGCATATGTTCGACGCTCGGACTTTAGACGCCGTCGTAGCGGTCGCACGCAGTCAGCTGGGTGCAAATATATGTGCACAACAGAAATATACACCTATACAATTCATTTGTACATTATCTAATCGATGTATAAGTATATTATGTATCTCAGTATCTGGGAAGTGTGCACATGTTCAATTATATGTTTGCAATGCAAATTTAGCATTAAGGGCATTGGGACGCATCGCTACACTTGCAGTCTGACTTTGACACGATGTGCTAATTGTAATGTTATCTATTTTTCAGCACACGTTTATAGTTTACGAAATGTCAATGTCTTGTTTATGCTTTGAGTTGAAATATTTAATTTTTTTGTTTTTATTCATGTTAATAACAATTTAATTTATTGAATAAAGTTTGTAATTTTCAATCAATTTTGTTCTTAATGGATTCATATCTTATGAAGGTCATTTTATCTTTGTTAATTATTCATTTAACATCATACTTAAATCATCTTACTATACTAACCGATGGATTTCCCATCAGGCGCAAGAAGCGCGCGTTTTGTCAATTTTAAGCTTGTTTAGGGGCTGATTAATGCTAGAGGCCTTAAAATCCGCCACTGTATTAAAGAGTCTTTAATATAATTCAGTGACGGATTATCTAGTATGTGTAGAAAATGCATTTCGTAAGTTCTAAAATTTAAGGACTTCAAATTTTAAGGCCTCTATAATTTTAATTATATCACTGAAAATTAACATACAACTATAAAAATTCAAAATTTAACATTTTTCACTTAACAACAATATTTTATTAAATCATTAAATATTTCCTATAGTTTGTAATACCGATACATTTCATGTCAAAAAATAAAAAGTTATATGCAGAACTAGACGTGTAAATAAATTATATTTGTCATACACAATAATTATCAATTTTAAATAAAGTAAAACGCATTAAATGCTTAGTATTGCAAAACGCTCATAAGTGTTTCGCATGGAATGAAAAATAATACATTATTTATACACAGCAGTATTAAATACTAAATAAAATGTCGTAACTGATTAAGTTTCAAGATAATATCAAGAAACCTATGATTATTTACTTTGAACTAAAATTAAATTGAAGACATTACGACAACTCTAAAATATTATCTTCTAACAATTATTATTATCTTCTGCTAACAAATTCACAACTACTGGTCCATGATTATTATCAATTGTAACAATAAAATTTACTTCAACTTAATATTTTTCACTTATATGTTAATTTTGAAATTACAGTCAATTCTAAACACATCATCTAACCATATATACATAATCTAATATATATAACACTTTAATAATTTGTATAGTCAAAATGAAGACCTGAGGTGGTGTTTTTGAGAGGGAAATAATCACATGTAATTGGTGACATGTAATTTCCATGGGTTTGAATAAGATTCATACCATTGTACATCGAGATTGACAGCAAAACATTCATCGATTATTAGGAACGAGTGAATGCGACTGACACGATAATATGCAACTTATGCAACGACAATAAATACATAAATGCAGTGAGCATTTAACATATTTTTGGATAGTTTTAAAATTAATTTATAAATTTCGACATATCCGGAGGCGCCTGACTAGTAGGCAACTTGAAGTTAGCCCGCAAGATGTTTTCGCCAACTCTGTCATTTGCAGTGATCTTCTTGTGTCTATTTTATCACAAAATACCTTAAAAAGACACAATAAGTACATGCAATTTCTTGTTATAAATTAAATTAACTTACTTGATAAGACTTTGGAATCTCAGCTTCTGATTTGTGCACCAAAGTCCCATTTATGCATAAAACATTAGCTGCATCATCTTCTGGTAACGTTAGTGTCTGATAACTAAACGTTGCTTCTCTTTCCATGCGTTTTAGAACTTCTTGGGACTCTTTGCCCGATCCTACACAAAGCAAACATGGGCCTCCAAGAGTAACGAAAGATTTCAATTTCTTAGGTCCAGGTACCTAAAAGAATTAAAAAGTTAAATGACAATTATAATGGAAAACATGCATTTTAATAATAAACTGGCATATTATAATTGTATACATATTAAAGCCAAAGTAATGAAAAACTTCTATAAATAGTCAAAGCGCTTACTCTACGAAATATGCATGAACGTGAAAATTTTAATCTCGTGTTGAATAGCCAATAAAAGTTAAATTTAAAATCGAACGTGATAAAACAATGGTTTAATAAATAATATTATTGTGACATATTTAAAACGGCTGCAATGTGAGTTTGAGTTTTTGGCGAGCAAATAAATGCTGAATAGTTTAACCAGCGCTCACCTCCATCACACCGTTAGTCAAATCTCGCAAGATCAATGTATCTGGTTTTACCTTTATTGGTGTGCAAGGATATTCAGGAAATGCTGAGGCAACAGCCCGCGCTCCTCCTTCATTTGTCCATTCCGATATCCCCACGAAAAATTCTTGTCCTAAAAATAATAAAATTATTGATTTCACTTTTTCTAAATAAACAAGAGTGGTAGTATACCTGTGAAAAGGACATCACCACCATCAAGTTTTGCATTTGAGTCTTGTATTTCTATGATTGGGAGATCAAGCTCCTTTTTCAATACCACACGTATGGTTTCCACCTGTAAAGATAAATAAAAATGTTACAAAAATATACTTTTTAAATCAGAATGAATGGACAAGTTTATAATGATTGAGATTGGTACATTTATTTGAATAAAAACAAACTAATATTTTATACAATTTTATTGAGAAAACAATAAACTTGAAATTGTTGCTTTCTTCCTGGGTTTTTACAAATCTTCATTATAAACGACTCCCACACATTTTCTCCAAGTATCCATCATTTCAGCCAATTCCAAACTTTCAGCGTGTGTAATAGTTGGAGTCTCTTTCAATCCAGCTAGAATACATCTTCGACATTCTTCAGCTTCATATGACAAGCCAACACTATTACCAAAATTAAAAGTATCATTACTTTTAGGCAATTCGCATTCAAAGTATACTTTATCTTCTAAGAACAATTTTGAAGGGGACCAAAAGTGAGGAATCTAAAAAAAATTAAATTAAAGCAATTTCCGATGCGCTGATTGATTAATGATTGAGGAAACTGATGATTGAAAATAAATTGAAAATAAACCTTAATAGTGCCTTTGGACCCAACAACGACAGCTTCGTTAGGCAACAAGGAAGTAGTGCTGATGGTCAAAACTGCACTTTTATTGCCAGGATATTGAATGATGCAGGAGGAACTGTTGTCCACTCCGTGTTCATTCTTAAATCCTGTTCCTGTGAAATTGGTAAATTTCTTTCCTCGAAAAACATACTGGGCGAATTGCAAAGTGTAAACACCAATGTCTAAAATGCCTCCACCTCCAAGTTCTTTTACACTACAATTAAACAAAAATTAGAATTAAAGGTTTCTAAGAAAATAATGATACATATATATAAAAATTTACTTACTTAACTCTATCAACAGAAGCAAGTGGAAATCCAAAAGTGACATTAACAAACTGTACATCTCCAATCACTCCATCATTAATCATTTCAGCAAGTTTCTTATAAACAGGGAAACTTCGGCTCCAGATGGCTTCCATAAAGAAAACTCCTTTAGCTTCAGCATATTTAATCAACTCTTGGGAATGTTTCTTGTTCATAGTGAGAGGCTTTTCGCAAATAACGTGCTTGCCAGCGTCGATCATTATTTTTGAAATTTTTAGATGTAATGTGTTTATAACACCAATGTAAACAATGTCTAAACAAAATGTTATTTATTAATAAACATTATTAATTTATTATTATTTAAATCTGCGAATATACATACCTACATCCTTATCGGCAGCAATTTCCTCATAAGTCCCATAAGATTTAGGAATGTTATGTGACTCTGCAAACTTTTTAGCATCTTCTAAATTTCTTGCTGCAATTGCAATAATCTGATGATTTTCTTTGGGATGAGTATGTACAGCACATACAAAGTCGTGGGAAATACGACCTGCGCTAATAATTCCCCAACGAAGTGGCGACATTTTTGATTTTAATGCGAAAACCCAGCAGACAAACAACGTGCACAGACTGAAAACGTTGCGAATACTGGTTTTAGATATTGCAGCTATACTAGTTCTAGTATCGCCGCCTGATTATGACGTCATTCAATATTTTTGTTTATTCAGTTTAGTCTCAATATTGCCGGCAGGTTTCAAGTATGTTCTATATTTCTATAATTCTATGGAATAAAATGATCATAACCGTGCAATAGAAGATTCAAGTGGTTGCTGTTTAATAAATATTTGACATGCATTTTAATGAAACATGAATAATATTTTATGTGCACATACGGTTCACTCTTAAACAGAAAAAATCTTCCGTGATAGACTTACTCATGTAGTTACATGTAATTAATAGCATACGATCTGATCTACACCGTTTTAATCTCTTAAATTATCACCGATTTTATTTGACAATTTCATGAATAAATTCTATAAAAATACTCTTTGCAAATATAATTTTTTCGAATTGGCAACAAACGTGGGAATTCTCAATAGTAAATTCTTGCTATCTTTGTAATACATTATGTCATATTTATTGTAATTTTATTCATGGAGATATGTACTAGCCTAACAGCAGCGTGTGTTCCATGCCACGCATCTATTGAAACCATAGTATATTTATTGGTAACATTATTGAAACGACCTTTTTATTACAATGAGAGATTCGAGAATAGTTGTCGCTGTGACCTCGACAAACAAATATAATTCAATTTCAGCGAATTATTCATCACACATCTTTGAAACTTTACACTCTACTAGTCAGCTCATCATGACTCTCAACTAGTTCAACGCACCAATTTCGAATTAAATAATATCTACAGCTTAGCTATCTGGAACAGAACAACGAGCAAGTATTCAGTTAAGTCTCTAACAAAAGAAACGTTAAATTGAAATTGCTTTTGCTAGCTACTATAGGAGCTTCTATAAGATTGTAACTTAGTTAGCTACCGCTACCAGTTCACTTGTTCGCCTGCGCTAATTTCCCGTTTTCGTTTAGGTAAGCTGTTTTTGTATTTTATCAAGGTGTGTGATGATATTCTACCTTGAACAACGGCAACTGCTATCAAGTTTTATTGCTTTATTGTTGTGTACCTAGAATATTGAAAATACATATATAATTGTTTTTTCAGTGTTATCAATAAGTTGAAATTATGAGTAATAATTTCATTCTACTTACCTTCATTCTACATCCCTTACACAAATAATCTAATCAGATTTATTTTTAAACTTTCATAGCGTATGAAATTAGAGCGGCCTATTGATTTTCAATTGCTAAAAGCAACCTAACAACGAAGTGGTTAACTAGGTTATTGCTAAACAGATTTGCATAGCGAGATGCATTTAAATTTTACTTAAATAAGCATGCAAGTCAATTATGTAAACTAATTTTTTCTAAAGTGAAATTATTCCTGTAACTTTAAAGATCATGGCCACATGAATTTTTTTCATACTCTGCAGCGTTTATACAATTTTTTTTTGAACGGTTATTTTTGTATGGATTGTTTGGATTTCCTTATTGATTTAACTGGCTCGCAATTTCGTAACAGGCTCACAGCTTAATTTCACAGATGCAATAATGTAAGTACTGTAAACACTGAAATTGAATATAACTGACATAACCAGCTAAGCTACGGATGAGACGGCCACATGTGTAAACAAACATTGTTGACTTAAATTTATGTCTTCTTTCTCTGCAAACGATCCTTTTTGTTTACTCTATTCTTTACAATCAACCTTGTTAATAATTATGTGTTTCTGTGAATTTTTATACTTTGTTTCTGTGCCAAAATAGATAACAAAGTAATTTGTTAAAGCTAAAAATATGCAAATTAAAACTTAATAGCTAACTATTTTAACTTGTTTTAATTTAAACAAAATTAACTATGTTACATAAAGTAGTAATAAAACATAACTACTTATTATATGTATATTCAGCAATATATATTTAATCACTATCTCATATAAAACAATAAAAATGAAAAACATGATCATAACCCAGTAACATCAATAATAACTATTAAGTTTTGTGTCATGAATGGTTGTAAAATTTCCCATAATTTAGTAATTATCAGTAAAATTGCATAATCAATCGAGTATATATTTTATTCCTTAAAAGTTAAAACATATTCATATTTTGTTCCTTAAAACATATTCATATTTTGTAGAATAACAGCCCGCTTCTTTTACAACCCTTAAAAGTTAACTAACTACAGTTTTACACTAAAACCAAAACATTTGGCACTTATTTTTCCTTAAACAACATACAACCTATGCTTCCTTTTTGACTATATTATAATAACAAAAGCATGACTTAAAATTTATAAATTATGAGTTTCAATAAATGAACAGTTGTAATATAACAAACATACCTCTTTTTCTCGATGCGGTGCACCAGGGCGCGCAATTAATGCAATCCCATTGCATATGATAGCGGTGTCTTCAACAAAAACACACTCTGGTAACGACTCGTCCGGTGGCAACTCAATGACATCCAAACCCAACTCTCGCAATAGTCGCACATAAGCTTCGTGCTGTTTGCGCGCGACCTCCAAGTCAATTTCGCCCCTTGTTCGCAAGGACAAAGGTATACGGCTGACGACGGCGTGCGTGTACCGACCAGACGCCATGTTCACATAACACTGCTCGAGCTCGACTGCCACCAGCCACTGCTTGCTTGCTTGTTCACTGTCAGTTGCACATTCGCCGGTTTACTTCGGCTCCGGAGTTTTCATGGCACTGCTGCCAACTGTCAAGTTCAGATAACGGTTGAACTCGAAGGGCATTTTTCACAATTTTGGAATTTTATTATGAATGGTTGAAATTTGTTTTTGTTTTTACTTCTCTTTCTTTGTAATTTAATGGTATTTTATGTATTATTATTATTATGGGTATTAAAATCTGTTTTCTAAAAAGATAATTTCATCCTAATACATAATTTTACATTGGATATATTCCTGATAAATGATTCTACAAATTTCCTTGAATTAGGAATGTGTATTTATTTGGAATAAATTAATTTCTGCTAAAATCTTTCACCAATTGCTTTTAATGTCAGTTCTTTCACCTATAATACCATTATTTATAAATAAATTATGTTAAAGTTACACATATTTTTTATGTAATGTATACTTACCAATATTGAAGGCTTCGTTGATAAAATATACTCGACCCCATCTGCAACATCTTCAGGATTCATGCCATTTGGATTTGTTGTATCTCCACCATCTTTGTGTATATCGGTATACACATATCCGGGACTTAAACTCTAATAACATAATTAAAACTATATAAGTTTCACTTGTTTGACATATAAGAAATTATACTTACAGTAACCTTGATTTCAGTACCCAAATAAGTCATTTCTTGCCTCAAAGTTTCAGTAACAGCTGTAACAGCAAATTTACTAGCAGGATAAATACCCATAATTGGTTTATCAAAACAAGGAATGTAATGTCCTGATACACTGTTAATATTAATAATTTGCCCTTTGATTTTCTTCTCTCTCATGTGTGTAATGACTATTTGGCTTGCGACGCAAAGTGCCATCACATTTGTATCCATAAGCTTACGCCATGTTTCCGAATTTTGTTCTAATAAAAATAATATTTGAGCTTTTAATTTAGCACGTATCGAATTTAATTAAATTAACGTACCAGACATTAATCCAAAATTAGCAAGGCCTGCATTATTAATGAGTATATGAACATCACCAATGTCTTCAAAAATTTGAATTAATAAAGCTTTCAAATTATTTTCATCAGTGATATCACAATAACGAAAAATTATATTGGGATGCAATAATTCAAATTCTTCATTAGAATTGAAACTTCTTCCGATAGCTACCGTCTAAAACAGCAGGATTATATTTATTATTTACAATACCATTTATGGCAATTTAAAATAATTAAATTCGTCTTACCTTAATGTTATTTTGTGCTAATTTAATTGCAATGGCTTTTCCTATTCCTCGAGTTGCACCCGTTACTATAGCGACTTTATTACACCAACGCTCCATTATTACTAAACATTGACTGATATTTCCTGGACTTCAAGTGGTCTCTCATAACTTGAATGTTTACAATATGCACATTAACTAGTTAATAACGTTCAGATAAGGATGTTTATGTTTACTTATTTTCAGTTAACTGTGTATATAAGCTACCGTTTTAATAAACATAATTCATATCCAATAGATGGCTAAAAATAATCTACTACCATATAATCTGAAACGGAAAAAATGGTTGCAATAATAAAATATGAGAAGTCCGCCATTTTGTAGGCGCGACAAAATGGCGGCAAGCGAATGAAAGCAATTCCTGGAATTCGTCACACTCACACTTAGAATAGCATCACAATTGCGAAATAAAATACCGATTTTATTCATTTAAATTGTATATAATAGCATACAACATGGTTGTAGTCGTTATCAACTTAAAACATACGATTTTTACCTAAAATCAAATTAAAAAGAACTAGAAGAAAACGTTCAGACATGCTGTTCAATGTATTGAGCTTCTCGATATATATTGATACAACATGTATAAACAATTTTACAAAATTTTAGTTTTCTCGCATTAAGGGAACAAACAGATCTTTTTTGATGTCCATATCGAGTAAATATTACTTATTACACTTGTATGTAGGTATAATTAATACATCGCTCGTCGCCATCCACGTCATATTATTATTTGTATAATATATAATAAAATCTTAAAATTATGAAATGTTTTTAAAAAAATACAAAAAATCTACAAAGAGACATTGGTTATAAGCTATATTTATATATATTTATATACTCCTTACGTCGTACTTGTTTTTCTTAATTTTTTTAAAATTTTTATTTTATGTCGTGATGCAATGTGTTTGCGTGTGAATTTGGTTGTATGTGTGTGTGAGTGTGAAGAGTTGTGGAATGAATACACTTGTTCTCGTATTTTTTCTTGATTCGTACAAATATTATTACATTCTTTGTGGTTTGTTTGTGTATGGTATTTTATGTAATATCATGAAGAAATGAGCGCTACTGGGTTTGGTTAATAATATCTTCGTACATATAAGAGATAGAGAGACTGCACTAACATGAACGAGCCGGGGGGCCAGACACTTATGGCACGTGCGTTTTCTTCCTTCAATTGTTTCAGCGTCAAATGTTTGATGGACGTTTGGCTCGAAAGAGATTGATGTTCTTGGTCCCATTTGTTGCATGGGGTTGTTTCAATTTGATGTTCACTTGGATGTAAGTGAGTATGTGCAAATGTTTCATCACCTCAAGTGCTATACATGTCTGCGCACCGCCTCACACATAAAATTGCTTACAATCAATCAAATATATAAAATCATAATAAAGAAGTACCTATCTATATCTTCATCATATTATTTTATACAAAACAAAGAATTTCTTAACTAGCATTTTCTCATTGTTACTATAATTAATAAAAATCGTCCTCTATAATATTCTCTTTCGTCAACTTCATTTTCATCTTCAATAAAAAACTACATAAATTATAATAATTATCAAATGAGTTCATATATGAGTCTAAATCCAATCGATTCCAATTTATCGTCTTTATAAAATTGTGATTAAATATATGCATTGTATATATTACGTTTAAATGTATTTAATGTATTTGGAAAAAAGACTTAAAAACTAGATGTTTTTGCACATAGGTAAGAGCATCGTCAGAAATGATAAAAACAATGGTTGCGGATTTGGGAAAGTGAGAGAGAGCATCTTCAAACATCATTGGGATTGTAAAACAAGGAAAAGGGAGAGGAGATGGAGGATCACCTGGCGTTTAAGCTTCGCTATACTAGTTGACTTGGGCAGTGGGTCAACACGCACATCTTCCGCTTTAATCGCTTCATTTGGCCTCCTTTTCTTTGTTCTCTTCTGTATCCTTCTCCTTTTCTTTTTCCTTTTCGTCCGCCTTCTCCTTTTCAATATCCTTATCTTCAGGTTCCTTTTCCTTATCACCCTCCTTTTCGTCATTGGTGCCTTCTTTATCCTTGGCTTCTTCTGGGGCAGGTTTGGGCAAGTGCGAGTTGAGGTCTAGGGTCGCACAAATATCGTCCCAGTCAGAGAAGCAACGATCCTTCATGCGATTGACGAGTCCTACCAGGTTGGGACAATGCTCAGTCATGTAATCGCGCAACGCGTAGCTAATTTCTTTGTCGATGAAGTAGATTTGAGCAAGGTTGGCGAAAGCAACAACATCCAACTATAAAAATACAAAATATTAGAATATTGAATCAGCGAAACAGCAACATTAAAACTTACAGTGGTAATATCATCTCCGAAGAAGAATGGTTTATCCGCCAACATCTCAGAAAGAACTTTCAAGTCAGACTGTCCGAATTCGTTGACTTCATCAGCAGAGTGAACGCCCATGCCTTGCGCCTTCACTTTCTTTGCTCCCTGGAACCACTAAAGCGTCAATCAACTAATTAAAAAACCTTACACAAAACAAACAACACTGAAATTATAAGAAAATGCATGCGCAACTATATTAAGTTGTTAAGATGTCTATTAGTAATGTGTTTTCTATACAACAACCCTTAAAACATACCAAACCAATTAGGACAATGTGCATTTTGATGCTTTTGTCAGTTATCACTATTAATCATGCAAATATTTTAAAATTCCTACTGAAATTAATTAGTCAACAAGAAAGCCAAGGGCAAAAAAACTTATAGTTACCTTGCGGCCAAAAGAGAACTTGAAGAAGAAGTTTAACAGTCCATTGGGTATTCTTGTGCCCAAAGCATGTTGCAGGTTAACTTTATATCCCTTGAGAACATTATCAGGGAACTTTGTGCGCCACCACATAATCACCCACACCAAATGATTTTCAATCATGGAAATTGTTGCATGAGCGACATTGCGTTGTTCAGCAGTCAAAGCAGCATCCAAATCGTGTCCGAATCGTTGAGACAATTCCTTAATGATGATGGCGCTATCAGCAATTTCTTCACCGTTCAATTCAATAAAGGGTAGTTGTCCTTTCTTTGAACGGAATTTCATTTTGTGGTCCACATTCTGGAAAAAGGAAAAAAATGTCAGTATGACTTACACGATTAATTGTGGCACTTCAATAAAATTCACAGATTATTAAAGTGAATAAATGAGGTTTTAATAGGTTTAAAGGTTCCAGTTTTTATTCTTTTCTATAACTAAAGCAAACTTTTGTAGTATTCCCACTGCCAAATTGCTTGTTACCCTAGTCAAGAGTATTCCCCTTGAGGGTACAAAGTAGAGGGTGCTGGACAAGAACATTTTGTATGCATACATATATAGATCGTAGTGTCGACGCCGTCAATAAATCGTAAAAATGTCGTCTCTTTTTGCTTAGAGTATTGGAAGGGCGAAAAGAGTAAACCAAACCCTCGTTGTATGAAATTCAACAGAGCGTTAATGTGGAAGTGCACCCCTTATTACGCGTCTGTCTAGTACGGCCACCCTCAATTCGTCAACGAATACATTATACATGTGTATCTTTTTAACATTTTCCAACTTTTCCAATATACCAGCGTCTATAAATCAAATTGTAGACGCGTCTCATTTATTTCAGCAGACGGCTGCTAGTTTAATTCGACGCAATTAAAATTAATACGAATATATACATTTAATGCCTAGACAGTAACATTCCTGTGGCATGACGCACACGCCGCCATTTCCTCATCAACATAATTGTAATTAATTCCAATATAAACAACATTAGTAATGTAATGCGAAACGAATTGCATTAAGCACCGCACCCAAGTTACGACAACCCACGATAATAATAAAACATATCAATTGTTTTTATCTGTATTGTTATCATCCCATTTCCACTTCATGAATAAATTCTAAATTCTTCCTTGTTTCTGTATTTTGAAGAAATCAATGAAGATAATGCAGGAAGTGCATTCGGTTGCATATATTCAGGTCCTTCATATCAGAGCTTTTTCCTTCATTGAGCCTTGCATCAAGGCGTGGATCGGATTGGGGAGCAGCAAGCTCATGAGCTTTGCAAGTCAACTTGCGCCGAAGTGCATGGCGCAGCAACGGCGGTCGGTGGTGGCGTAAAACAGGGCGAACGACCTCGGTACAGCCAGAGTTCAATTACACTCTCCACTCCCGATCACAGTCCAGTCACAGTCAGTTTTGTTGAAGGAAAGAGAGATCCTCCATAGTGAGGTATAATGCTATGCAGCAGCTGAAAATCGTTATATAGGTCTCTCTCCGTTATTTGCTCAAGGAATGCATGTATGGCGATGATACTGCCCAGCATCATCTCGCGCATTGAACATTTTAATCACACACTCTCTGCATCATTTCACATCCGAGCCTAAAGCTTAGTTGAATTGGGTAATAGATGGATGTGAAATGAAAGAAGAATGGGAGAGAAAATGGACAAGTGATCACAAGACAGAGAGAAAGGAACTTACTCGGCTTAGTAAGAATTATCAATAAACATGACTTTAATTGAGAGAAGCTTCTTTCTTTTATTCTTGGCTTAAATTAAGTTAGAATATACTATGAGATGATGAAGGAACGGACGAACATCTTGATAGAAGACAAAGAATTCCGTTAGGATGAAGAATGAGGTTGCCTTTCGTTCTAATAACTAATAATGATAAATGGATTTAAATTATAATATTATAAATTAACTTTAGGAACTTTTATAGAAGCTTCAACGGATCTAGATATAAGTAATTGAATATTTTAGCGTTGTTTCAAGATACCAGCTGCTAATATAAAAATATTTAGCCATTTTTAAATATTGGTAGCATATTGGAAACAAACTTCAGCAGATGTTTGAAATTAGTTTAAAATTTAAAATCGATCAGCAATTTCCAGTAGCTGCTGCCACTATTATTCCAATAATAATAATAGCAAACTTGGTGATTTAAATTCAGCTGATAACTCATCTTCCATCTGTTGGCAACACTTCCTTCCGTAACCAAACGTGACTTATGGGAATTACCGTTAACCAAAAACGTGCAGGCGTGCCATTCCCCAACGCCAGCAATCAATTAATACGAATTTATTCGGCTCTGTTTATTATCCACATTACATGGAAACTAACTTATTACATAATAATAGAATAAAAGTCGAAAACATAAACACGCCGAATAATCGTAAATCAAGTTCGCATGAGTAGTGCAACATACTCACGAAAATTAGTGTTGAACATGTGTTTATTATGCTGGTATTTCATCAATGTTCAACAGTTGAGAACACAATTTTTTCTTTCATCTTCCCATATGAACTTACTTGATTTTGGTTGATCCAAATTAAGTTTCCAGATTGTTTTTGCATCAAAAAGATTTTCCCAAGATTTTAAATATCCTAATGCTCTAATTCTAATAGTCTAGTACTCTAGTAGAAAAAATTTAAGCGGGGAGAAGTTACAAGTTGCCCCAAGTTAAAAAAAAAACGTGAATGATGTAATTCATCAATGTGAGGACTAATCAACAGACGTCCAACTGTAAATGTTAACCAAGGCGGTTTCAGTGTCTCAGTTAAGTAAGTCATTTTATAGAACAATGAACAAAGGAATACATTCAGTATAGAAAATGAACCCTTCTTGAAAAAAATGCAGTCGTCCTCCTGTCTAATGTCCTGTCCATTACATAAACCACAAAACACGCGTAAGCGTTAGAAAGCTAACTACTAAAGCAAACCAATCCTCATTTATCCTTCATTCCCAGTCAAAAGTAGTAATGCTTTGTCTTCCATCTTTCTCATGTAATGAAGGCGCGTTTATACATGACAGCCCCTAAGGTGGTATCATTTCAAGTTTTTCTTTTCCATCATGCGTTGATGTGTTCGTTGATGTATTATTGTACTATGTTACAAATACAAGTAATAGCAGTAATAGACTTTGACGTCCGTGAACATTATCATGATTCGAGTACATTTTCTATGGGTGACTATGGCCGATAAATATATTTCTAGCAATTATGACGAGCACGCAAGCAACCGGATGATACACTACGCCATTCGGCAATGGCGCCAGTCTTCCGCCATGTCTCTGAAACCCTTTAGTTGTGTTCTTGTTGTGGCGAAGAAGAAAGGGTTGAGTTGAGAAATGGAACTACGTATACGTATAGTATTAATGCATTTGCATGTTTAAATTGGTAAAGTTGCATTTATTTCACAAAGGGGTGAGACAGAGAAGTTAGGGGAAGTAACGTGATAGGAAGTAAACAAATGGAGACATTTCGGCGCCCTTGTTTTCGATAGAATCTATCATCCATATAATCATTTTCTAATCACCAAAATGCATTCAATGCATAGGAAGTTTGAAAGATAACGTGGGTTTGAACGACTTCAGTAAGTAACCCACCGTTTTATATTATCTCAATAGATTGTGACATTTCCGGCGCGTTGAAGAT